>JAUIMM010000670.1:1452500-1617500 GCA_031769625.1 Taudactylus pleione
ACATTGTACATGACATTTCATATTTTGTTTGTTTTTCAAAATCAAAACGTACCTTAACAAAAAACAACTTCCACATGAACAAAAAATTGAGCGGCAATAATTCCAAACAAAAAAAAATCCCAAAGGACCATCAAGCTAAACACCAACCAAAACAAAATTTGAACAACAATATTAGTTTTGGAAATTAACCCATTTTGGAAAATACACTTAATTTAAAAAAAAATTCATACTTACAATTAAAAAAATCCTCGATCAGTCCTTGGCGCGAAAAGACTCCGTCGTCCATACCTTCCAGAGGTGCTGAGGAAAGGTCAGCATCCTGGCAAACCTCAGGATCTATATGCACCTGAAAATGGTTTGCAACACAAATGTTGTGTAAAATGCAACATGCATTAACAATGCTGCAAACCTTTTCCGGTGAATAAAGCAACACACCGCCACTGCGGTCTAAGCACTAAAAGCGGCTTTTAAGTACACCGAAGGTCCTTTCTATTACACCCCTCGATGCTATGTGTGCTGCCTGATACCTTTTCTTAGCATCACTTTGGGGATTGGATAATGGGGTCAACAACCAGCTTTTATTGGTGTAACCCGCATCACCTAAAAGAGAAAAAAAAAAAAAAACAAGAAGTTAGAGTAATCAATGACATAACATGATTTGAAAAATAAAACAAAAAAAATAAATACCAACATCAAATTATTTGGTGCCAAATTCAAATCATAAACGTCAGTTTTTTAATATTTTCTGACACAATGTTAAAGACATTTTCCAATAAAAATGAAATAAATGCTACTCACCCAACAGCCAGCCATTCTGGAATTTGCCGCTCTCAAAGTCCCGAGCTAATGTCGACTGGCTTAAGAAGAAGGAGTCGTGGGCCGACCCAGGAAAGCCGACCAAAAGATCGGTAATTCTTAAGTTGGCATCACAAACCATTTGGACATTGAGGGAATGGAAATGTTTTCGGTTGCGAAAACATTCCTATGAATGTCTGCGTGGTTGGACAGCCACATGGGTGCAGTCTATCGCACCCAGAATGTTGGGGAACTGAGCAATTTAAAAAAAAACAAATTTGGTCTCCCTCCATTCACTATTGTGATCAGGAAATTTTATGTACTGGATTGTCAATTTGAGGAATGCCTTGAGGACCTGCGTTAAAATACGCGAAAATGTTGGTTGGGAAAAACCGGCGACTTGGGACAGGGTCGGCTGGAAAGTAACGGACGCAAAAAAATGCAAGGCAGCCAGCAGCTTTGACATGCCACTGACTGCCTTGTTTGAGCGCTTCCGTGGTTGCAGGTCCGGCTCCATTTGATCATATAGTGCAACGATAAGTGATAAATCCTTATCACTTCTACCTCGGGGAGACCGTCCAGCTCACGTCTAGTGCGAAACTGACGCGGGCGTGGAATTGACTCACGGACCAACTCACCCGATGGAGCTGCCTCCTGATCATCACCTTCGTCCAAGGCCAGACGAGACCCCACTGATGCACGGACCATGAACATCCAGATGGTGTCAGTATACTGCTCCATCTTTGTAGTTGGTGTAAAAAAATTTACTTTTCGTAAGTAAAATACCTCAAAAGTGTTGGAAAACGCAAAGTTGATACAGCTGACTGCACAGATGCTGCTTCTCCCTGAATGTCCCTACCCAGGAGTGATTGACTTCCTGTCAGTGACAGGAAATACTCCTGAGGTAAAACCAGGAAGTGTGGTGAGGTAATATTAAAAACGCTGATTTAAGTGTCCCAAAAACTCGTTTTGTAAAAAAAAAAATACACCCATTACTGAAATCCCTCTACCACCTCAATACCACAGGTGAAAATCACCCAAGACATTTTTTCGAAATTTTCACCACCCTCCGATTGACGTAAAAAAAATGGCGATATGCCACTTCAAAACTCCGATACTTTTACGCATTTTTCATATTGAATACGGAAACGGCGTTAAGCAATTAATTTCAATAGGAGACGTATCGGCCGCCGAAAAGCCATAGCGCCGAAAAGTTTACGCATTTTTTTTTGCGTACACTCGAAATTGAATACAGTGTAAAAGTCACATCGCCGAAAATGACGTCATTTCTGCGTTAACCTTGCAGAAACTGACTTATCGCACCCATATTGAATACCCCTGTTAGCCTTTGCCTACGAGTCTGTTAGCGTAGAGAATACTGAGTGCTTAAAGGTCCAGAACCCTAGAGCATAAGTCCTGTTGTACTTAACAAAATAAAAGGAAGTTCATATATTTATTCCAGTTCAAGGCTGTATTCTCTAAGTGCTGGGGTGAATAAGTATTGTATATTGAGACTGACAAGTATTATAACAACTTACATGTGAGTCTTAAACAGTGGAACCAGTGCCTCATCCTTACAGCTAGAATATGCTGTTTTCAGATAGTTGTAGTAAGAATATATATACAATATCTATATCCTATACTGTAATCCTCAGGTATAAGTTACATTGTAGTATTATGTATTTAATTGTATCCTTCCCTCTCTTCTTTCCCTTATGCTGAAAGCTATCTCCTTTGGATATAATGAAATGTCTCATATAGACACTATGAATTCTTCTCTTTTTCCTTTTCTGTTCTTCCCTGAATGTAATCTAAAGATTACTGTAATGTTCCTTGAATGGCATATACTTCTTATTACCACTGCCACTATTTGGAGCATCATCCACACAGCTGACATGCGCTGAAACTCTCTCTCCATATGAGTGTCAGTACCACAACCAAGTATGTACTCCTTGTGGACAGAGTATATGGGATATTACTGCTCTTCTGTCCTCAACAGCGGTCTCTATATATGGGCTATATGTAGCTGTGTAGGTGCCAAGTACTATTTACTCACAGTCCCCTCAACATTGCTGCTTGTATAAGCACTGCTCCTGCTTTCTCCTTGTCACCACTGCTACCTCAGCACTGATCCCCCTGTCAGTGCTGCTGCTGCCGTCGTTTACACTGAAACGGCCCCGATTCCTGGCTCTCTCTCTCTCCCACTGGCTGCCGGCCGAGCTCCCATGAGCCAAAGGAGGAGGCTTGTAGCTGACAGCCTCCCTGTAACTATGGAGGTGCTGCCCAGCACAGCGGGGACTCACCAGGCACTCTCACCCACACTGGCCATGCTCTGATCAGTGCGGGTCCCTCCGCTCCTCTCCTATGCCGGGACCACCTCCCACGATGCCGCCTCTCCTGCAAGACACGGTGAGTACCCCTGTCTCACCTTCTTCCCCAGCTCCGGCTGGGCTCCCACTCCGGCTCTGCCCCCCTGCACCCGGCAGCATATTGCTGCTCACTGGCTGCCCGGGTCACAGGAGGGCAGGCACTGGAGGGAGGGATCAGGAGACTAGCTATCAGCTGCTGCTAACAGCTGTTATATATCCTCCCTCTCACCGGATCCTCTTTTCCTGACAGGAACCAATTCACTCCCATCTATATTACTCTGCCCCCTTCTGCAACTATCACCAATGTGTGTGAAATGTATATTTTCAGCATGAAGCACTAAAGTCCACTGACATCATAGATATCTAATATGCACAGGGTACATACATTTCCAAATATTTACTTATATTTACATCACATCACATATACCCCTACAGTATATTTAACATTTACCTCATAAATGGCATTTTGCTGTAAATAGATTAATGAAAATATATACCTGTTTCAATTATATATATGAATTATACTTATATGTAATATATCTCCGTAACCCTAACCAGTTTTACATATATATATATATATATATATATACATATATATATGTATATATATATATATATATATATATATATATATATATATACAGTTTATGTATGTGTGTATATACTGTATATATATATATATATATATATATATATATATACACACACATATATGTATGTATGTATGTGTGCATGTACAAATCCACGATCCGGCACTTGTTGGAAAATGCTGGTGATGTGCCAGGTGCCCTCCACAGCCAACCTCAGAGCAAGATTGCTGGAATACAAAGTCCCACAAGCGGCAATCCAGACTGGTAAAAAAGGTGACACTTAATACGGCATAAAGTGCAACATTTCAACGCTTTTATTAGCGTTTCTGTCAAGCCAAATATGTATATATATACATATATATGTATATATATATATATATGTGTGTGTGTGTATTTGTGTATATGTATAATATATATATTGTATATACTGTATATTACATACCTTCTGTCCCAATTTCAGCGTGACAGTCTGACTTTTTGGACATTATACCACTGTACCACCTGCAGGCCACAGTCGCGCATGTGCCCATCATCTGCATTGTGATAGGGGCTGCCCCACAGCTTCCGTAACTCTGGCCAAGCCCCCAGAATGACAAGGACAGAGACATGGGGCCTGATCAGCAAGGATCGCAATTGCAAAGATGCACACAGGCTATAGATATATGATGTAATGCACGCAGACAGCATTGCAATTGTGATCCTTGTAGATATGGTAATGCAGCAGGAGACATCATGCCTCCTGTGCATTACTTATCCAAGCTGCTTTGTTCAATGCAGCATCAGATAAACTGCATAACATCGGCAGGCTATGGTGACCCATGGGGTCACGCAGCCATCCTCCGCAGTTTAGAGGAAGAGGCCAGGAAATCTCCACACGCCTCCTTTTTGGGTAACGGAGCTGTCGCTGCCCCCTCCCCGCCCCCAAACAGCAGCAGACTGTCAATCACTGCTTAGGGTGTGCAATCTAGGGCCCCTCCCCGTATGTGTCAATCACTGACAGTCTGCTGACAGTTTACAAGCGGGCTCGCAGACCTGTTCTGCACATGTGCAAAACGGGTCATGCGCTTGCACAGATTCCCGAACACTGATGAATCAGGCCCATGATGTGCAGCCCCGCCCCCAAAATGCGCTCACGAGGGGACGGGGCTGCACATCAGAGACAGGGGGGCGTGCTAAATTACTGCCTTGCACCGGGTGACAAAGCTTCTAGTTTCGGTCCTGAGGGAAGGCGCGTGGGTGGCACAACATGTGAAGCTGCTGCCATAGGGGGCACTCTTCCCTCACCTACTTTCTCCAACACGTCGATTCCAGGCTCACAACTCCCAGCCTGTAACAGTGCATTATCACTTGCATGTACAGGGCTCAGCTTGCAATACCCCCTGGAAACGGTCCATTTTGCTTCAGGGTCCATGGCCAAATATATCAACACGTCCATTCCAGGCTCGCAACTCCCAGACAATCAGCACCGTGTTTGCACCTTGAAAGCAACGCCTCTGTTCTCTGCTTTCCACGAGAGCTGCCGGCAGCCGCTGATTGAGGGGGGGCTGGTATATGGTGAGGCGGGGTAATAGTGCATTAGCCTTTGGATCTATAGCGGCTCAGCTTGCGATACCACCTGTAAATGGTTCATTTTGCTTCAGAGTTCATGGCCAAATATATCATTGCACTTAGAAATTGGCGAAATGTTACAATAATAAAAATCCCCAAAACCCATAAATGGGCGTGGCTTAGCTGGTTATGTTTCACACACATCTTTTATTACCCGATTCTGTCATATTAACATATGATCTAGTGAAACACATTCCGTACGTATGTTCTGGGTTAAAATTGGCGATTCCCTACCATTCAAGTGGGCATAAAGGGGTAATATAACCATGTGGTGAGCGTAGCGAGCCACCAAACCCGAAGTGTAGCGAGTCTGCGAGGGGACAACTTGCTTCTTTAAGTGTATTCTATTTAGTGCACACCTGGAGGTATGCACACTTATGCACACCTGGAGGTATGAGACACCTTCAATCTAGGCTAGCACCCCTTCCCATCTGTCCCTTATTGATGTTAAGCAGGGATCTGGCATTTTGACTGCACTTTAACAAGCGGCACAATCTAGGTAAGTCCTAAAAATGTTTATACTGTAGTGCAGCTAAGGGTTGATTTTTGGGGCATGGGTCCCCTGGATTGCTTTGGTTGGGCTGCTTCAGGGCATCACATTATATACACATTTTTCCTTTCTTGCACTTTTAGCACTTCCATTGTTTGTTTAATATATATGTATTATTTTCACATCTTTATTTTTCACCTCCCTACATGCAGCAGCAGCTGCTCTTATCTATCCTACACCTTTTTACAGTTTTCCTTTCCTTATTGGAGTGATGCCCTGGGGTGGCTCAGCTGCGCTGGTTTGGGGGTGTCCTCCGCTCTGGATTTCAACCCCAGTATGTTTGGGACCTACCCTCGGAGGTTACCTGGGTGTGGTGGGTAGGCCCATAACCATGGCCATGATTATGCCAAAACCTCTTTTATTATTTGCAAAATTCTATTGCAAAATGTATTATTATATAGTTGGAGTTGTGCATCTGTAATTCTTTTTTGCATGTTAGAAACATATTGTAGTCTGGTGGCACTGAAAAACATCACTTCCGGAGCAGAGTGATTGGGGTTTTGGGCATTCAACTCACATAATCTTCACATACAATTAACAATATTGCACACTATAAAGGGGACATTGCACTATAATATAGTATTGGAACTGCATGATGTAAAGCATAGCCCTAATGATGGCTTACAGAAGTGGAAAAAATCTAAAACAGCTTCTGATGCATCCAAAAAAATCGACCATGTGAAGTCGATAACACTTGGTTGAACCCCCAAAAACCAGGATGCGTGAAGTGTAGTGGCTTCGTGACATGCAGATCCATGCTAGTGGGTAACACCTTTACACATCCTCAGAATGGCAGACCCATAAAGATTCGGTACAAACTGCACTTTGTGATGGATCATGTAATTTATTTACTAAATTGCCCATGTGGTTTCGCCTATGTTGGGATGCTCAACCGCAACTTTAGGGAACGAATGGCAAACCACAGATGTTCTATTCGACAGGCAATAAGCCCCTTTGAATTCGATAAACCGGTTGCTAAACACTTTCTTCAATTTGGACATGAAGTCTCTAGTCTGACCTGCTGTATCATTGACTGGGTTTCAAAACCAGTTAGAGGTGGTGACCGTGTTCTGTTTTTGTAAAAATTGGAAGCAAAGTGGATTTTTTTCTTAGATACCCTAGCCTCAAATGGGCTGAATGAAAATAATACCTTCAATATATTTTTACATAAACAAAGAATGTGTTTTCTATAGCCACTCCACTCTCCTTCATTATATATTATATATGCTGTATGTCTGTGTTTTGGCAGCTACGGACATATATATTAGGGATGTAGTTATGAGACCGGTGGCTGCGATGCCACCAGTCTCAATACCGACAGGATAATCCCGACAAGGGACTGATGATAGACATCGAAATACCGGTGCCTATCTTAATCCTGACGCCGGAATGCCTGCCCGAACAAAGTAAGTCCGGGGTGGTCTTAGCGTTAGCCGCGTGGGGGGGGGTTAGGTTTAGGGAGCATAACGGGGTTAGGGTTAGGTTTTGGGGGGGAAGGTTAGGGTTAAGCACCACTGGCATGAGTTAGGGTTTATGCACTAAGGGGTGAGGGTTAGGTTTAGGCACGAAGGGGGGAGGGTTAGGTTTAGGCACTAATGGGGAGAGTTAGGGTGCGGGGTGGGGAGGGTTAGGGTTAGGCTATAAAAAGGGAGGGTTAGAGAGGGAAGGGAGGAGGGTAAGTATACTTACCCGACCCGTGTCGTGTACCCCCAACCATCGGGATGACACTGTCGGTATTCTGACAGGAAGCATCCCGACAGCCGGCATTACATACTCATTCGGGATATATTATGTTGTACATTCAGTACACTTGCTATCCTTATATGTAGTTGTTAATTGTGAATCTGTTTTTACTATGGTGTATGGCTATGCTTTACGTCATGCATTTCCAATCCTATATTATAGTGCAATGTCCCCTTTAGAGTGTGCAATAAAGTTATTTGTATGTGAAGCATTATGGAAGTTGTATGGCCAAAACCCCAATCACTCTGCTATGGAATTGACGTTTATCAGTCCCTCCAGACTGCAATATTTTTCTAGCAACTATATACAGCACGGTTGCTAGAGCTGCATATTTATACAGTATTTCACACTCGCGGCACTGGGCATTGATTTGCCGGTGTCCGTGATGTGTGTTATACACTGTGCATTTTTGGAATGCATTCTCACCGGACCAGAAGTGAGATACTTGCGCCCACAGGCACTGCAGGTGACGTGCATAGTGAGCGCCATAAGAGATGATTAGGAGAGGGATAAGAGTTGGAACTGCATGGTAAGCAGGCTGCTGTTCTCCTTTTGGTCATTGCTGCTTGTACCGATGACACAATGCTATGCTGCTGTTTGTCTTGAAAAAGGTCCCTATTGGTGGACGAAACGTTAACTACTTTATGATGTAAGACAATTAAAGAATTGCTTTTATCTAGTGGAAACCCTTGTGAGTGCCCCTCATTACCTTTCTCTTTATGTTGGACTTCTGCTGAAGCCCTCGTTTGTGGGAAGACACCCCAGTTTCTGCCAAGGACTATCTGATTTGATGTGAGTGCTGTCTATATGCTTTTGAATATATATATAGGGCTATTTTCCAGGCAGACCATTCCGGAACGCCATTCCTGAAGCTCTTTTGAATAATGTTCTCATCAGGAACGGCATTCCGGAACCCGCCTATTAACGGCATTGGCAGAGGTGTGCTGTGACTGGATTGGCCCCGGCTGTGAGCTGGTTGCAGTCGTGGACTAGCAGCCATCCAGTGACAGTGAAGAGAGAGAGCGACAGCCCAGTTGCGGTGGCCACGGCATATCGAATATAGTGCTGGGTGCGACCCAGTCACATCTCGCGAACCGGCAGCCAATCAGGAGCAGCTGTGTTTGGCTCGTGGCCGGCACCATATGCTATAAGCCACTGTCGCTCCTTGTGTCGTTGCTGTGCCGCCGGACCCTTGTCAGCTGCATGAGAGACGTGGGCGTGAGAACTAAATGAGTCGGCAGCAACATACGGGCAGGCTCCAGAGACAAGACACAGACCAGGAGAGGTCTGGCATATAAGGGGGGATGGTGGACTCTGGGCTAGCATAAGGGGAGAATGGAGGACTCTGGAATGGCACATAAGGGAGAGGACTTTGGGCTGGCACATTATGGGGGGACTCTGGGCTGGCACATAAGGGAGAAGACTCTGGGCTGGCACATATGGGAGGGGACTCTGGGCTGGCACATAAGGTGGAGACTGGGCTGGCACATAAGGGGGGAGACTTTGGAGTGGCACATAAGGAAAGGGGACTATGTGCTGGCACATAAGGAGAGGGACTCTAGGCTGGCACATAAGGAGAGGGGACCCTAGTTTGGCGCACAAGGGGAGTTGGGCTGAAACAGGGTGGTAGGACTCTGGGTTGGCGTATATGGAAGACTCTGGATTGACACATAAGGGGGGGACTCTGGGCTGGCACATAAGAAGGGGACTCTGGACTCGCACACAATGGGGTGATTCTGGGCTCGCATATAAAACCCTTACCTAATTGCTGGGAAAAAAAACTGTAAAACAAAATTGTGGCCCTCCATTTAAAGTGATTTTTTTTAATATGGCACCCTACACCCCCACTGTAACTCCGTCCACATTGCCCACAGCTCCGCCCACCTATATATATATATATATATACACACACATACTGTATGTATGTATATATAGTTTTATATATATATATATATATAAATATATATAATTTCCATGCGGAAGACCTCAGTTACTTTGAATGGGGGATTCCAGCATGGATGAGTTAATATTGTGTGAAGATGATGTTAACACTGAGGAGGGTGTGGAGGAGGATGAGGAGGATAAGAATGACAACTTCTTTCCACTATAGAGATCATTAACAGCACTGTTAGTTGCCTTAAGGCGATCATTAACAACAACACTGTTAGCTGCCTTAAGCCCATTGGTTGCTTGTTTTGTGGGTGCCCAAGCAAACCAAGCACTTCAGCCACAAAAGTGACAGCCCCTGTCGCTGAAGTGCTCGGTTTGTTAAACTGTGCATGACCTTTTTACTATACAACATAAGGGTGGGTGGAGGACCCAAGGAAATTCCATCTTGCACCTCTTTTTCTTTGCATTACGTGCTATTTGGGGCATTGGTGACTGTTTTTTAGTACAGACGACAAACATTTTTATAGTTTGTTAAACTGCCATCCGGTCTGCCACTGCTGTGTGGCAATGTTTAATAGATGTCCTATATTCTTTTAAACTTCTGTGTGTATGTGCCGCTGCTCTGTTGCTTAGTTTAGCCAGCCAGCTCACTGCAGCCTTTGGCCTATATTGGTGAAAACAATATTGTGAACTGTACAGTTTTCAAAACTGACTGAAGATGACTGGAAATTTGGCTAGAGAGGACTGGATATTAATGCTATTGTGGTTAATAATACTGTAGGAACAAAAACAGGCCCAGATTATCATTAAAAAAAAATACAGGTCCAAAACCAAAACACGTGAGGGTGGTTTTGGCAAAACCAAAACACGACAATGAATTAGAACCACAATTAATACCAAAACACGGGGGTTGGTGCACATCTCTATTTTGACCCAACTGGAAAATTATTCACATGTGTGTTTTGCTGAAATGTCGGTTTTCAACCACTTTGATTAAATTTCAAGGTCCAAATCAAATTATTTACTATTATCGATCACAATCATTTTGTAATTTTCGACAATATTAATTCACTGACCTCCAACCAAAATTGAATTTCTACTTTAAGTGTGTGGTTTTAGAGCTATTACGACAAGTGTGAATAATGTATGAGTGCAGTATGTCATTTAGGAGTTGCTACAGATCTACAAAATTACTGTATGAACCAGCTCATCCATGACTTGGTTTTGCCCAGTTTGCTCTTGGCGGTGTATTTGCAATGACTGTATCAGGGATTATACGGATTCAGACTTGCTCGAGAAGTCAAAGTACAACCTGTCAGTTCACAGTAACATCAGTTAATTAGAGACGGGGATAACCTGGGAACTCAGAGATTGCAAGTTTTGCCTTGTACTTCATACAGGTGTGCAGGAAAACATACAATGTTGGAGGTACACAAAATCACATGGTCATATCGTATGTGGCGGCAATTGTAGAATTTCTTCTACAAAAAACCCTCAGTGACTTTATCTCAGGTCCATCATAAAATCTGATTGAGTCTTCCAGGATTTGTTCACACCTACTGTATGTGGATTTCATGAGTTGAATGCATTGAAACAAGACAAAATACAAGAAATGTTCCTTTGTTTTTGGCTCTTTAGATAAAATCTTTGTCAAGGGCGGCAAATTATAAAGAAATTATGTTACAATGACTCATATGCAAAGTGTTGTTGAACTGTTTAATGACTGGCAGGATTACCCTCCACATAAGCAGGACAATTTAAATTTATTTTCCAATGAACTATAGTAGTTATGCCGACACAGGAATAAATTCTCATTTATTTCTAGATTAATCTGCTTAATTTGATACAATTTTGGGATAGAAAATGCTTTTTTTTGTTTTTACAGAAAGGAGCAGAGGGTCGGTGCACAACCCTGGGGGTGCCCTAGTCAGGGTGAGTGGTGTCAGAGGTTTCTTAATGTACTAAACAGATCTGTAATTGTAACAAATATGAACAATGAATAACAGCAACATACACAGTCCATATATTTTTCAATGTTTATTAAGTAACAAACAATTGTGACAAGGTTTCCTTTTATACGTATATGTGTGTGAGAGCCACATAAATCATCCCTCATCTGATTCTGTGTAGTACGGTGAGGGGCAGTTGGAAAACAATCACTTTTGCTTGGTGACCTGGTTGAGTTGCTCAATGCTTGTGAATGCTGCAACGGCTAATAATAATATATATTGATAAAAACAAACAATACAAAAAGATGGCACATAGCATATAAAACACAAGATAATACATTTATTCATTAGATGACGAAGGCAAATAAAAAATAAATCTTTGTGGCTTTTGGAGAAAGAGAGGAAAAAAAGTGGTAACGCATCACTATAGCCAAGTATTAACTGTAAGGGGCTGATTCGGATAAGCTTTTAATGAGCATTTAGTAAGAATTTGCATATCTTGTGAGTGATATGGAACACAGGGGGAGATATATCAAATCTTGGAGAGAGATAAAGTTTTCTGTGTTTCATGGAGGGCGATCCTGGCTAAATGCTGGTAACAACCAGAATTTTGCTCTCAGGACATGGAAAGGTGCAAATGGCGCAAATGAAGTGGTGAGTTTTTTCCCATCTTTTGCACCTAAGACTTCAGGTGTGTCTTAAGCAACAAATATAATATTTGTTGCAGAACCGTCGTATATATGTATATATATATATATATATATATATATATATATTACCTATGCACAATGGAGGCATCATTCTGCACACTGAGCCTAATCATTATTCATAAACATAACACAGCTATGTGTTTAATGTGGCTTTATGCTATTGTTACAATATAATATGTCTGTTTATGTTTACTTGTTACAGATTTATAGGTGTATTACTTTATGCTTATGGAGGAAATTCAATTCAACGCGATGGCCGCAATGTGCCGTTCCAGCCACATCGCAAGTTTTGCCTTGTACTTCATATAGGTGTGCAGAAAAACTTGCAATGTTGGGGGTACTGTAACTGGCTAACTGGCTGATATGTGCGAATCTATTTATGTTTATTTGATACAATATGTGTCTCCATTTATGTTTATTTGGAGCAGTTTAGGTGTAACTTTGAGTCTGAGCCATTAATATGTGGTTTGTTTGTTTTTTTTCCAAGGTAATTAATACAGTAATATATTTTCTTTAATTAAATGTGGTGCATGACAGTACAGTAGTGTGTTTTATGTTCTTTCTTGTGAGTTACTAATATTATATACTGAGATGCATGCATATTTACATTTTTGGTGGTTATATTTTTATCTTGCATATGTGATCAAACTATGCTTTTTTAGATTAGGAGGTACTTTGTGCTTTATGCCTCAGTGATGTCACTAGTTCCTTGTGGAATTTATAGGCTGTATATTGGTTCCAGAAACAATATGGCTGCCACTATTGTGTGGAAACATTAATTTCAACACATTATAAGTGCAAATAATCACCTGTCGCCTAGTACAGTAGGTGGCGAATTTATCATTAATATTATTATTATAATTATTATTTGCATTAGCATGCAAATATTTCCTTAAATGATTTGTGCGACTCAACATAGGGAAATACCAATTTCAAACACAAATCACCCCTAAAGAATGAACATCTATTTGCTTTTAGATTTGTGCTGATGAGCTACTGTATATGAGTTACATAAATGGGAATAATCTGCAGTAAAATATGCTCCATCTAGTGGTCAATATCTAAAATGCATCGTACATCAGATTATGGTATGATAAATTAATATGCAGTGGCAGGCGGAAAATAATGCAAATAGCATAATATAAGACACACATTTAGCTATTCTACAAGTGGGTTGTATCATTGAGATAATGTTTACAACCACAAATACAAGATTAATCAAAAACAAAACAGATATGCACAGACAAGTATCCCTTGAAATACTGTGATTGTCTATAACTACTGTAATTAGAATGGGCTGGGTCCCCGTAACATAATCTTCCCCCAGGGAACTGTACAATTACATTTAATAGTAGAGATGAACACAGGACGGGTGTACAAAATATAATATTAACAGAATATATTTAAACAGGTAATAGATCTTTTGAACGATCATTATAAACAGCACTTGTTTTTCAATGCTGAACAGAAAATGTATAAATTTAAGATGTTTATTAGAAATAATGATACCTAAGAAGAGGATTTGATCATAGTGGAAGGCTTTTTTCCCTTGCCACTTCAAACTTCCTGCCAGTAGGCCACAAGCTCTCAAACTCGGTCCTCAGGACCCCAAACAGTGCATGTTTTGCAGGTGTCCTCACAGAATTACAAGTGAAATAATTAGCTCCACCTGTGGATCTTTTAAAATGTGTCAGTGAGTAATGAGTACACCTGTGCGCCTGCTGGGTGACCTGGAAAACGTGACCTGTGTGTAGCCCTGAGGACTGAGTTTGAGAACCTCTGCAGTAGGCTAATGGACTCCTGGGAACCATTATCATAACTGAGTGCAATGGTTTAAATTTAACTACAAGGCAAATTTTAACACAAGATACAAAAGTATTAACTTTCTTTGCATTAAATACCTTTTGTACATACTGATGACTGTTGCAAGATGATTTTATTAAAACGTTAATTCATAATATAGTGGAAGGAAGAAAAGGGGGGTCTATTCTGGTTTTATATGAAGCAAAATAAATTCATTAGATTTCATTTGGATATTCCATAATATATTGGTTTTGACAATGACCTTGTTCAATAGACTGACTTGCTAAATGTAAAATAGACTATATAAAATTCTTTAGTATACAAGTGTTATGCAGATGGTGATCTGTGGTCCTCAAGCCCTCTGAAATTTTTTATCTTTTTTTTTTTAAATCTGTTGTATCATTTTATTTTAATATAAGTCCCCCGCAGATCATAGTAAATATACAGCCACCTGCTCGCCAACCCTATAATAACAAATAAGTAGTCTTGCAAATAACTGAATCACATTATAATTGCATAATAATTGTACCTTGTCGAGTGATCTGCAAGTATAGCAAGCGTGCCTACTAGTAAAAAAGAAAACTATAGCAATAAACTGACGACTGGCCTAGTGGTCCAGACTGCATTCAGAGTATTAACTAATGATTGCAGCTCTGCTTTGTGTTTTATACTTTAAAATATAGCGGTATATACTGTAGTTTTTAACAGAAACTGTTAAGGTAAGATACATTATATATCTGTATTAAATGTGGCCTTACATGATTCTAGATTAAACATGCTTGCAGTTTAATAAAAACTTGTCTTTGTCTGACCACTAACTGTAGTTTACATGAAAAATAAAAGCAGCATTTAAAAAAGTGCCCGTCTAGAGGATTGGCCATTCCCTGAATCATTTTCCCTTTCACCCCAGAATGGGGATGCAGTTTGATACTATTTGCTACACACCTTGTCATAGCGATTGCTGAAAAGTGTTGTATAATTCCTAAGAACTGGTGTATTACATGGTGCAGCTTTATTGCAGTGATATAGTATAAGAAGTGGTGTGGTAATTAAGAAGACTCATAATAGGAAACTACAAGGGGAATAATATACACGTAGACACCACAAGCTGATTACTCAGAGCTTGATAGAAAAAAGCAGAGTCACAGTATAATTTTCATGGCAAAATAAAGAAAAGCTTTAAACCATATTACCCTCACCCCTTAAAATATTGTAAAGTCTATTAACCCTGTATCCTGTGGAAAGTTCAGTAAACCTTAGTTTGATGGGGATGCGCAACTTCTCACTTGCTATGACGAAGGTAAGCTAATTACCATGTAATGAACTGAACACATCAGGATGTGAATCTGGTAACGTTACTAAGAGCTGTTGATGTACAATCCAAACTGGCAATTAATCTTGCAAAAACAATTTAAAATGAAAGGAAATCCAGAATGATAATAATTGCAAGTACACCAAGAGCTACGTGAATGAAATATATGTTTCTGATGTGTGATTGATAAGCTTGTGTAATAAGCCCCTGGAATAATGACATTCATCCTCCAATCCTGAAGTAAATAAGTTGCCCATGAAACTGACACTTTTACCTATGAATCTCATTTTGTCTATAGCGTGGTTATAAAGATTTGATTTCTGCCTGATAAGTGTTTTAGATTTTGGAAAAGTTAAACATGAAATAACACCCGAAAACCCAGCAGCAGCTGGGTCCCTTGACATGCAGATGAAAGTGCCCGATTTACTGTGTATATATTTACCCACTGCCCCTGCACTCTTTGTGTAGGGTCAAGTTTTAAAATTGTGGTGGTTTTGAGAAAATGGAACCTTTCAATAATTCCAGGCATTGTGTCCTGCCTTGTTTTAGCACAAGTGGCCCAAGTTCAGAGACAAGATTTGGCAAAGCAATAAGACGTCAACCAGCCCATTTTCAAAACCATCCTGTCATGTCAACCCTATATGTATCAATACAGACATTGTAAGATTAGCTGGAATTGTGCAGGTGACCATCCGGGCAGCTAGTTACTGGGCACGGGACTTGCGTTCTTCCTCTGTGTTTGTGTAGTATAGGTGGCATTCTGGGTCGCCTCTTATCATGGGTGCTCCAACGATAGTCTTCCCACTAGTGGGATTCACACACCAGCACTCGCCACGTTGACCATTCACGGACATCTTACACTGTTAAAGATAGTGGCAAAGAGATATATTAGGAATAATCTGCAAATAAGCATACAGTAAATGTGAAACAATTTGCAATGTGACATATCTTCCAAGTTATGGCTTTCCCAAATATCTCACATACATAACGTTCTGGCTACATCCCCCTGGGTGCAAAGCACTCCTCCAAACCCTTCATCCTTCCCATAAACACCATTTTATGTTGTGAGGGCTAGGCACATTGAACCAGTATCACATATCATATATCCCAACTGTACCTGAATTGGTACAAAGGTACTTTTACATGGGATGGTGGCATAGTCCACTCAAATCCGGACAGGTATGGTATTAACAGGTGTCGAGCTACTGAATTATCTGTGGGCAATATGCATTTTATTATATATTATTTCAAAGTAACTACAAAATAAAGGAAACATATGAGTAAATGAGCAATTACAAGTCTGTGTGTCCGTAGAGTGAATTAAACAATTTGTAAAAAATATCTCATCATGTTTATGATAAAGTGGTTACGCACTAAGGGGCCGATTCCTTAAATATTTGCAGGATATTCCCGAAAACAGGCATTTTCGGTGGGTACCTGCAAATAATACGGATTCCAAAGATTTACTATGGAGGGATTGCAGCAGATATCTCCGATATTTGCCGCAGTCCCTCCATTTTAGTCCACAAATGCAGACGGATTTACCAAGAATGCGAGCTTGGCCCCGATAGGTAATGTCATCTCCAAATTGGCGTTATCCTGTAGTAGCTTATGGGCTACTACTTTGCAAATTCATCTGGAGAAGGCCGACTATGCGCAGTGTGCACCCAGGATCCGAATCAGGGAGCAGTGTGATAGCTGTACACTATCACACTGCTTACAGCTCCTCGCCAGGACTGGCTCTTATCAGAGCCCATTTCCTGTCAACAGATAAATAGACAAGTTTGCATGAAAATATAAAATTTCAAGGTGTGAATTTATGCAAAAAATATTTATCACATCCGTATTAAAAATTCAGCTTGTGGTAAATATGCTCCTAACTGGCTGATTCCTTAGTGGTGTTACAAGGTACTAAGGACCTTATAGGCTGCATTCTCAAGAATATTAGATCCTCCCACAAAATGTATGCTCCTGCTGTGTGTAAGTGATGAGCTCACTTTAATGAAGCTGTTGATAATGATTCATATGAGGCAACCATAAAACATTAGAAATAAGTGCTGCTTCGAGAAAACTCAGCTCTATTTAGCTTTAATTGTCCAGTGATGATACTTCCTAAATTGGCAAATGTTAGTATAACTTTTTTTCATATCTTAATATTATAATATCTTTGATAGCTTAATGAAATCTATCCAAATCTAAATGTTTTTGTGTTGTTCTATTTTGCAAAGCACTACCCCAAACCCTTCACCCTTCCTTAGGATTTGGGTGCCTACAGTATGTGAGCCTCCTGGAAAGTGATGTTTAGTATCCATTTGTAGTACTTTATGGTTATGTACTTTATAAGTATATAATATATATCATTTATCATCATTACTCTGCATAGAAAACAATGGGCCTGATTCAGAAAGGATCTCTATTGCAATAGCGATTACGCACACAGAAGTATGCTAATTCATTGCGATTGCAATGCCACAGCAGCACTTCATAAGGACGCCCACCTTACCTTGCACACATCCGTAATGTTTAGCAAGACTGCAAAAACATCGGTACAATCGCAGCCTCACGCACACTTGCACAAGCTCTGACCTTACTCAGGAATTGCTATCTTCATCGCACGCTACGAGTACTCAGGCTGCATAGGGCATCGCAGTGGATAATGTATGCATGACCTTGCAACGGCGTTCGAACACCCTGGCGCGCCTGCATTTCACCGACCTCCCCCTGTCACCACCCACAAACGGCACTTCCTGTCAATCACTCTGCGATGGGTCAGCGTAGTCACTGCAATTGCAGTCCCAATCGCAATGGCTGGTTCGCGCACGCACACTGCGATGCATACGCATGCACAGTACCTAACAATCGGCCAATTGCGTGCGTATTAGCAACTGCGATCCAAGCTGAATCAGGCGCAATGATCATGTTTAATTGCTGCCAGAAAAATATGTTTCATACACTTGCTTCTTTTATAAAGGCTACAAGTGGGGATATGGGGTTTGCAGATCTATGGTGATGGGGTGGAGGAATAAGGGGCTAATAGCAGCTTACAGGAATACAAACCTAAAGCCATATTACACATGATTTATTGTGCATATTACTGTTAATTAGTAACAAGCACATTGTGTTGGGTTCCCTGTTACTGCTGACAACTGACAATCACAAATCACAAAACAATTTGGTCTGGTTTAAGCATTACCTGTCTCCACATATCACTAACCTGCTTAAGGTTGAAGTTACCGCTCTTGTCACAGTTTGGGATGTGCAGAGCATACAAATGCTCCAGGGGTCCTCTCTCGTCAGGAAGATTCATGGAAGAAATCCTCTCCAATACCTGGTCGAGCTGTTGCTGGCAAAGACTCTGTAAAATGCAGAAGAAGGAGTAACAAGTGACATCACTGCAAAATTATAGTTACACCCGTGGAATCACTAAATAATTAAATAATCCATCACTGCACAGTAATATACTCTTCTGATATCACTGCATAATATATACTCCTCCGATTTAACACAGCATAGTTATATACTCTTCCGATATCACGGCATAGTTATATAATTCTCTGCTATCACTGCACAGTTATATACTCTGCCGACATCACTGCATAGTTATATATTCTTCCGACATCACTGCACAGTTATATACTCTACCAATATCACTGCATAGTTATATACTCTTCCGACATCACTGCTGTTATATACTCTTCCGACATCACTGCACAGTTATATACTCTTCCAATATCACTGCATAGTTATATACTCTTCCGACATCACTGCTGTTATATACTCTTCCGACATCACTGCACAGTTATATACTCTTCCAATATCACTGCATAGTTATATACTCTTCCGACATCACTGCAGTTATATACTCTTCCGACATCACTGCACAGTTATATACTCTTCCGACATCACTGCTTAGTTATTGTTAAGAGCTGAGGTCTTGGTTGGACCTAGTAGATTAAACAGCCTTGAAGGCCGATTTAGCTGTAAGTGGTGACGGCCAGAGAACCAAAGGTGTGATGCAGCCTTTGGGCTGGTGAAGCAGCCTTGAGGGCTGATTTGCCTTGGCAAGTTGTGACCTGGGGCCCCAGGGTTAGATGCAGCCTTTGCAGAGCCGGCCCTAGGCATAGACAAACTAAGCAAATGCCTAGGGGCACCCAAGCCCGCCTAGGGAAAGCAGAGCCGGTTTGGGGCAGGCATGGCTGGGGCACCTGCTGCTGGCTGGGCAGAAACTATGGCAGCTGCTACTGTCACTGTGCAGCATCCATGATCGGAACTCAGCTGGCAGCAGCAAACAGTGAGCGGGCAGTGGCGGTTTCCAGGGACGGGGCACCTGGACAACAGCTAGTGGTTAGCGCGGGTGCTGTGCTAGGAAAGGGGTGATGGGTGCTGTGCTGGCAGAGGCGTGCTGGGTGATGTGCGCTGTGCTGTGATCTGTGAGGGGTGCTGGGAGAGCAGCACAGTGAGACCACGCCCCTTCTGTGAGGCCACACGCTTATTCAGGATCCTATGGGGAGGGCTCCTCCCAAAATCTTGCCTAGGGCACTAATTTGGCTAGGGCCGGCCCTGAGCCTTTGGACTGATGAGGCTTAGGTGGTGGAAGTTCAAAGACGTAGTGCTGCTACCAATGTCGCCGGGATGACACTGGCGACAGTGCGCTGCTCTACGCACTGGGACCGCTGAGTAGCTACCAGTGCCACTGGGATGACACTGGCGACAGTGCGCTGGCTTGTGCACTGGAGACGCTAAGTTGCTACCAATGCCACCGGGATGACACTGGCGACGGTGCACAGGATTGCGCACTCAGAACGCTGGGTTGCGGTCAATGTCGCCGGGTTGACACAAGCCACCGGGCTAGACTGGCACTTCCGGAGGAAGCACACCATGCCACCTGGATGACACGAGCAGCACGAGCAGGAGGAATGCAGACTGCGCCGCCTGGATGGTACAAACGGCAGTAGACAAACACAGTAAACTGACACAGAAACTCGACTGAGAATCAGGAGACTGGAACAACCGGAAGTACGAGAAACTCTATCACTGGCATGGAGTGATGGACTGGCTGTAATTTAACAGGGCCCAATCCGAGCATGCCCTATAAGCCTCCCTAATGACAGATTCCTGCACCTGGCCTGTGCACACAGACAAGACAATCAATTAGTGTGCAGATGATATTGTACAGAGACAGAGAGCATACCTTCCAACATTTCATAGAGAAAACCCGGTACTGGGGCGTGGCGACGTTCAAAAGGGGGCATGGTTACATATAAAGGGGCGTGTCCACGAGGCTGTACATGGGGGATGGAGGCAGCTGGCACTGGCTGGGCTCTGACTTCTGATCACCGGCGCTGGCGTGATTACGTCAGCGTCAGTGCTGACCACCACAGACCACCAGGGAGGACGGAGCGACGTCGCCTGTCACTCAGCAGCGCTGCGGGAGTCCTGTGTCCCAGCAGCGCTGCTAAAGAATTCAGAAGATTGTACCCCACCGGTACAAAATGGTACAGCCCCTGTTGCCGGTACAGACCTTTAAAAAACAGTACTGTACCGGCTAAATCGGTATAGCTGGAGGGTATGAGAGAGCAATTACTGAACACCTGTAATCAGCACACATACTCTTCCGATATCACTGCATAGTTATATACTCTTCCGATATCACTGCAGTTATATACTCTTCCGATATCACTGCATAGTTATATGTGTCTCCGATATCACTGCTCAGCTATATACTCCTCCCATATCACTGCATAGTTATACTGTGTACTCCTCTAACTTCACATCAGTTAAATACTCCTCTGCATTGGCATATCTATAATAGCTGCAAAGTGTGCTGTGCACACGGGACACACTGCAAACCCTGCACCCACGGGCTGGCTGGCAACTTTTAGCCTGGGGGACAAATGCATGCAGGCGGCCCTGGCAGAGGAGTAGCGTGTAACCAGGGTGCCCGAAGAACGTGCGTGCTACGGCGCCCCCCACCCCTCAAGTGTTCCAGGGAGGAGGCGAGTCCATATGGGATTAATGTAAAGTAAAAATAAAGATTAGGGGCAGCCCCCTTTCGTAGTGCCCAAATGCAGTGCCCCCCTGTGTCCCAGGAGAGGACCCCCTTATGCAGGCCTCCAGTAGTGCCCCCAGTAGTGCCCCTTATACAGTGCCCCAGTAGTGGTCCCCCCTGTGCAGTGCCCCTTGTTCCCCCAGTAGTAAGCCCCTTATATAGTGCCCCCAGTAGTGGTCCCCCCTGTGCAGTGCCCCTTGTGCCCCCAATAGTAAGCCCCTTATATAGTGCTCCCAATAGTGGTAACCCTTATGAAGTGCCCCTTAAATAGTGGCCCCAGTTGTAGTCTCCCCCCTATGCAGTACCCCCAGTATTGCCCTTTATATAGAACCCCCAGCAGTGGTCCCTCGATGCAGTGCCCCAGTGGTAGTCCCCTCCCCCCTATGTAGTGCCCCTAGTAGTAGTCCCCTCCCCCTATGCAGTGCCCCTAGTAGTAGTCCCCTCCCCTTGTAATGCCCCTAGTAGTAGTCCCCCCTTGTATTGCCCTCAGTAGTAGTAGTCCCCCCCTAGTAGTGCCCCTAGTAGTAGTCCCTCCTTGTATTGCCCCCAGTAGTAGTAGCACCCTCCCCTTGTAGTGCCCCTAGTAGTAGTCCCCCTTGTATTGCCCCCAGTAGTAGTAGTCCCCCCTTGTAGTGCCCCTAGTAATAGCTCCCCCTTGTAGTGCCCCCAGTAGTAGTAGTCCCCCCCTTGTAGTTCCCCCAGTAGAAGTAGTCCCCCCTTGTAGTGCCCCAAGTAGTAGTAGTCCCCCCTTGTAGTGCCCCCAGTAGTAGTAGTCCCCCCTTGTAGTGCCCCCAGTTGTAGTACCCAGCCCCCTCACCCCAGTAGACACACATAATTAAAAAAACACCCACTTACCTGAATCCCCGCTCCTGCCGCCGCCATCCGCTCCTCCGTCTGTCCTCCCGGGTCGAGCCGCTCTGCATTACGGGAGAGACGTCATATGACGTCATGACGCCTCTCTCATTACCCACTACGGGAGCCGGAAGATGGAGTTGCTCCTGCAGAGGGTGCAGCAGCTAATGAATGTCTGTCAGACTCTCATTGGCTGCTGATCCAAACAAACACACTGCTGCCGATGCTGGCGGCTGTGTGTTAGTCAGTGTAGCGCTGACTGAACTCTGTCCAGTCAGCGCTACACACGCGGTGCAGCCTGTGTCACACAGACACAGACTGCCCGCGGCCACACGGCAACCTGCCCCCCGGCCCAGCCCGCCACTGCCTGCACCCATATAATTATACATAACGAGTACCACATTGGCCAGCAAAAATCATCGGGAAAAATTGTGCAGCAGCCGTTTTCACAGAGATTTTCACATGAGCAGTACAGCAGTAGAGAAGTCACTGGGAACATGGCATGGGCGCAGGCTTGGACTGGCCCAGCGGGGAGCTGGGTAATTCCCTGGTGGGCCCAACTGTTCTGAGGCCATGCCCCTTTCAGTGAGAGGGCGGGGCTTATAGGGCCGCAATCGTGGCAGCGGCGCAGGAGGGGGAGGCCGGGTGATGCTGCACAGCATGTGTCCTGGACACTGTCAGTGTCAGAAGCGCAGCGGAGGTAAAATAATAGGCTGTATACATTACTGCTTGCTGCTTGTGATTTATAGTCCAATCAGCAGCAGAGATTAAAAACAGGCATGCCTGTCAGCCATTTATCACATGAGGGAAGTGGCCTCAGCACAGGATGGTGTGGGACGGGTCCTCTCCTCTGAGAACTGGCAGAGCAGGCAGGCGGAGAGAGACAGTTCAAGTTGAGAAAGAAAGTACCGTATATACTCGAGTATAAGTCGACCCGAATATAAGCCGAGGTACCTAATTTTACCACAAAAAACTGGGAAAACTTATTGACTCGAGTATAAGCCTAGGGTGGGAAATGCAGCATCTACTGGTAGTAATCCCTCCCCTGGTACTGCCCCCAGTAGTAATATTCCCCCTCTGGTAGTGCCCCCAGTAGTAATACCCCCCTGGTAGTGCCCCCAGTAGTAATATTCCCCCTTTGGTAGTGCCCCCAGTAGTAATACCCCCCTGGTAGTGCCCCCAGTAGTAATACCCCCCTGGTAGTGCCCCCAGTAGCAATATCCCCCCCTGGTAGTGCCCCCAGTATTAATCCCCCCCTGGTACTGCCCCAGTAGTAATCCCCCCCCCTGGTACTGCCCCAGTTTTAATCCCCCCTGGTAGTGCCACCAGTAGTAATCCCCCCCTGGTACTGCCCCCAGTAGTAGCCCCCCCCCCATAGAGAGAGATGTAATATAAAAAAAAAAAACACTTACCTGAAACCCCGCTCCTGGTCCCAACGCTGCTACTGGCTCCTCCGGCCGGTTTGCATTATGGGAGAGACATCGTCATGACAATGTCTCTCCCATTACCCACTGCGGGAGCTGGAAGATGGCTCCCGCAGTGGGAGCAGCAGCAGCCAATGAGAGTCTGACAGAGTCTCATCGGCTGCTGATTACAACAAACACACAGCTGCCGACTCCAGCGGCTGTGTGTTTGGAAGTGTGTAGTGCTGACCGAACTCCGTCCGGTCAGCGCTACACACGCGGTGCAGCTGTGTCACAGAGACACAGTCTGCACCGCGGCCCGCATGGTACGCTACTCCGCTGCGTACCATGCGGGCATGACTCGACTATAAGCCGAGGGGGTGCTTTTTCAGCACAAAAAATGTGCTGAAAAACTCGGCTTATACTTGAGTGTATGTATGCAGAGTCCCAGCAACAGTGAAATTGCCCACTAGCCAATTGGCAATAGGTGAAGCACACACAGAGGACACATTAGAGGTTACTGGACACATACTAAGGGCGCAACAGGGGAGATCCCTGCTGCTCTCACAGACAGCCTGTCCTGTCTGCATCAGTCCTAGTAGCCAGCAATGTTGTCCTGTAGCCCTCAGTGACCTGACTCCCTCTCACTGTGAGCACTAAACCCACGGTGTCTTGTCTGTCTTGTCTCATTGCTGCTCCCCCTCCTCCCAGCTGCAGGACCTGTTACCTCTTTCTGCCTGTCCAGTGACTGCAGCTGAAAGATCCTTCTGTAAGAGGTGAGTGTGGGTTTGGGGGTGGGGGGTAGAATTGAGGCATTAGGTTCACTGTATATAGTGAGGCCTATGTATGGATGTAGGTGGTTGTTGTGTACACTGTGTTGTGACCTGTATGTTGTTATACATGTAAAATGTATTTTATACACTAGTATATATGCTTTGTTATATATGTGTGTGTGTTGGGTGATACATGTGTATTGACTAGCATGATCTGTATATTGTTATATATGTTTATATGTATTGTACACTAGGACCTTTGCATTGTTAAGTGATTGTGTAGTGTGACCTATGCCTTGTTATACAGTATATGTGTATGTGTGCTGTACACTCTAGTGCAGGCTTGCCGACAATCTGGCCGCCTCTTCCGGGAGAGAGAGCCAGCTCGGCATAGTAAGGGGGGGCAGAGACGCAGTTTTGAGGGCGAGGATGGGTGTGACAGCGGGATCACATCATCATGGCCTCACCTTCGCTTCACAATGCTGAGATTACGGCAATGTGTAGGCGGCAGCGGGGCCACGAATCGCATCATCAGTTACCACCGGACAGGCCACCTATGCAAGGTGAGAACGGTCACCGGTGGGGGGTGCGGCCGGGTAGCACCGGCCGGGAGACTTGCGCACTCAATATTCGAGAGGCTCCCGACAACTTTGGGAGAGTAGTCAAGTATGCTCTAGTGATACCTATGCATTGCTATAGGTGTTTATGTTGTGTACTTTCTCTAGTGTGACCTGTTTATTTGTATGTATTGTACACTGGGACCTTTGCATTGTTATATATGTGATTGTGTAGTGTGTAGTGTGACCTGCCTATTGCTATAGATGTATGTTGCTGCACACAGTGTAGTGTGTCCTGTACAATATATATATATATATATATATATATATAAACAGTCAGGTCCATAAATATTGGGACATTGACAGAATTTTCAGATTTTGGCCTCTATTCACCACCACAATGGCTTTGAAATGAAACAAACAAGATGTGGTTTAACTGCAGACTTTCAGATTTAATTTGAGGGTAATTACATCCAAATCGGGTGAACGGTGCAGGAATTACAACAGTTTCAATATGTGCCTCCCACTTTTTAAGGGGCCAAAAGTAATGGGACTGTCAACTCAAAAGCTGTTTCATGGACAGGTGTGGGCTATTCCCTCGTTATTTCATTATCAATTAAGCAGGTAAAAGGTCTGGAGTTGATTTTAGGTGTGACATTTGCATTTGGAATCAGTTGCTGTCAACTCTCAATATGAGATCCAAAGAGATGTCACTATCAGTGAAGCAAGCCATCATTTGGCTGAAAAATCAAAACAAACCCATCAGAGAGATAGCAAAAACATTACGCATGGCCAAATCAACTGTTTGGAACATTCTTAAAAAGAAAGAACGCATCGGAGAGCTCAGCAACACCAAAACACCTGGAAGACCATGGAAAACAACTGTGGTGGATGACAAAAGAATTATTTCCCTGGTGAAGAAAAACCCCTTCACAACAGTTGGCCAAATCAAGAACACTCTCCAAGAGGTAGATGTATATGTGTCAAAGTCAACAATCAAGAGAAGACTTCACAAGAGTGAATATAGAGGGTTCACCACAAGATGCAAACCATTGGTGAGCCACAAAAACAGGAAGACCAGATTAGAGTTTGCCAAACAACATCTAAAAAAGCCATTACAGTTCTGGAACAACATCCTATTGAGAAATGAGACAAAGATCAACTTGTACCAGAGTGATGGGAAGAGAAGAGAAGGAAAGGAACTGCTCATGATCCAAAACATACCACCTCATCAGTGAAGCATGGTGGTGGTAGTGTCATGGCGTGGGCATGTATGGCTGCCAATGGAACTGGTTCCCTTGTATGTATTGATGATGTGACTGCTGACAAAAGCAGCAGAATGAATTCTGAAGTGTTTCGGGCAATATTATATGCTCATATTCAGTCAAATGCTTCAGAACTCATTGGACAGTGCTTCACAGTGCAGATGGACAATGCCCCGAAGCATACTGCAAAAGCAACCAAAGAGTTTTTTAAGGCTAAAAAGTGGAATGTTATGCAATGGCCAAGTCAATCCCCTGACCTGAATCCGACTGAGCATGCATTTCACTTGATGAAGACAAAACTGAAGGGAAAATGCCCCAAGAACAAGCAGGAACTGAAGACATTTGCAGTAGAGGCCTGGCAGAACATCACCAGGGATGAAACTCAGCATCTGGTGATGTCTATGCATTCCAGACTTCAGGCTGTAATTGCCTGCAAAGGATTTGCAACAAAGTATTAAAAAGTGAAAGTTAGATTTAGGATTGTTTAGTTTGTCCCATTACTTTTGGCCCCTTAAAAAGTGGGAGGCACATATAGAAACCGTTGTAATTCCTACACCGTTCACCTGATTTGGATGTAATTACCCTCAAATTAAATCTGAAAGTCTGCAGTTAAATCACATCTTGTTTGTTTCATTTCAAATCCATTCTGGTGGTGAATAGAGGCAAAAATATGAAAATTCTGTCAATGTCCCAATATTTATGGACCTGACTGTATATATGAGACCTTTGCATTGTCTGTTGTGCAGAGTCTATTGTGGCCTGTGCATTGTCAGGCAATATGTGCTATTTAGAATGTAGTAGGGATGGACATCAAAATGCGATGGTTGCAGACCATCATTGTGTTTTGTTGACGTTTTGATGGTAACCTTTCTTTTTATGGAGCAGTAACTGGGTAGAGAGCAACAGTAACGGGGCCTAGAGGGGACAGCTACTGAGTACACAGTGGGTCACACTGCTGCGCTGCTATACCTGCTGTAATCTGGCAGAAGGGAGGAGACTGGAGATGCTTGGAATGGAATGTACTATTACAGAACTACCCTCCAATTGGCTGACTTGGTGATGTGTGATACCCTACAACTCGGTTCTCATTCAACACAGAGAGGTAAAGAGGTAATTTATTACAACAAAGAAGTTACATATTATTACATCACATTCATTTAGCATAAATCACAGGTTCACTTTGAAAGGTAAGTACTATAACAATTACTTTTACAATGTCAATTCAGATGAAATGAAACAATGACACAAGTTTTTATTATACAGGAACTTACAACGACAATAATGGATAACAGTCTATAAATGAATCCTTATGTATGTTAACTATCCTAACGCTTGCTGGCCAGAAGCTAAACTTTAATGATTTAATAAAGTATCAAGTCTTGCTAAGTGTACACTGCGTTGCCCGGGATACTGGTTAATCCAATTGTCCTTAGCCTGTTTTGTAACTAGACTGGCTCCGCTGGTAAGGAATGTAAGGCAGAGTTATTCCTAACTGCAAATGCTCTTTGTATCCTAGACAGCTGCCATATACTGAGACCCAGTTACTGTCTGTACACTCCAAAGCAGCACCTGGGAGGGGGGTGATGAGACACGTTGCGGAAAATGTCACTGCATCTGTAAATTTAGTCCCTAGGCTCAGTTTGCTGCAATATCCCGGAAGTAGCTCGGCTTTCCCTATTGCTACCAATTATCAATAGCCTTTTCTGAAGATTTTGGCCGGCTGCCAGCTCCTGCTACAAAGTTACTATTTCGGTCAAACCACGCAGTAATAATAGGGGGACGAGTGGCTGACAATGTCAATGCGACTGTGACTTTGTAACATAGGTCTGCTTAAATGGGGAGTTAAATTGAAGCAGTCTCTTGCGCTTGTGGGAGGGGACACTATTATATGCTGCCCCACCAGACTCTCCGGTACTGGTGTAAATGGGGGGAGTTTTATAGGTTCCACTAGAACAGGGGTTAATGGGGGAAAGTTTATCAGTCCCGCTAGCAAAGGGGTCCTTGGCTGTATACTTTGGGTAACTGAGGGTACATATGGCTGGTAGTGACAAGGATGCTGATTAGCCTCTTACCCCCGCCGTGATCAGCCTTAATGTGCGATCTCCGTGCCTCTCTCAGGGTCTGTCACCACCTCCGATGAGTCTCTCCTGCTCCGCCTCCGGACACGCCTCCACTCTCCCCGGAAGCCATCAATCAGACTCTTGAGGGGTGGGGAATCTCACAGGAAAGCAGCTCCGTTACTGCCACTGGTTCCTTCGTGCTGACAGCCGCCGATCAGCTCCAATTGGCGGTACATGCCTGCTGCACAAGTCTCCTCTCTTAGCATGCTCCTTCTGGACTCACTAACTGCCTGTTACCTCAGGAGAGGCCGCTCTGCAACTGTCATAACTGTCCCCCTCAGCCACCTGCTCCCTGTGTACCAGAACATATATTTTGTTTTTATAGGGGTTTTAAATACATTAGTGATACCCACCATGGCTTAAACACAATGTTTTGGTGGGGTATCACATACTTCCCCGCTAGAATTTTGCGTGTCCTCACGCAAAAGATACCTTTAAGTAGTAGAAAATTCAAA
Source organism: Taudactylus pleione (assembly GCA_031769625.1). Classification (NCBI taxonomy): domain Eukaryota; kingdom Metazoa; phylum Chordata; class Amphibia; order Anura; family Myobatrachidae; genus Taudactylus; species Taudactylus pleione. Next base: position 1,481,294 of record JAUIMM010000670.1, read on the forward strand.
CATACACTTTACAATTTTCTAATGAATTATCTACAATTTTGTGTAATACATTCTTCAGATTTTACTTAATAAAACTTTTACTTTAGATACACCTTTGCCAAGATCTAATGAGTTGAATTCCCTTTGTGCCTCTTTTTTGAGGGTCTTGATGCTCTTCGCAAAATTTGGGCCACTTCACTAGACTCTATAACCATATATTCATCCTCTGAGACCCCATACTGCGCTAGAACAGTCATTATGGGCTTCTTGGCTACAATACAAGGTTACTCAGGAATTTCATATGTCGACTCTTGCATAACAGTATCCTGCAGATTCGGTTCTGAAGATTCCAAGCTCTCGGCTCTGAGTGAGTCATCATCCTTTACCATGTCATCTTTACAATCCATGGCACACAAATCTGGTTGATTATGGTGGGTCACATTGGAATGGGCGTCATCCTTTCCGGGTTTACTCTGGCATGGAAACTGCTGCAAAAATCGTGGTCCATCAATTTGTGGGTCCTGCTGCATCCTTCCACTTGGTTCCTCCACATCTTGATCTTCTGTTTTCCCCGACACTCCATCCTGCACAGGGGAATTGGGACACTGTTGTTTGTGTCCATATGGTTTCTGTAAATAGTATGGTGGGTAGCGATGTGTCTGATAAGGCAGTTGTTGACTTGTACTTTCTGTCACACTTTCAACTTCTTCGGGCTTCTTTCCATATTCATGGAATTGGTAGTATTGCTGGTAATTACATGGAGAACCTCTGCAACGTGAACAGCGCCAATAACGCTTATGATCTGCTGCATATCTGCTGCCTTGAACTGGGACACCACCAGGACCAGTGACATTTGCTGCCTGTAGACCTTTCTCCCCATTCACAACATCAAACTCAACAGTTTCTCCTTCTCTCAAACTGCGGAGGTACTTCCTGGGGTGGTTGTTCTTGGTGAAGGAATAATGTACAAACACATCTTCCTTGGTGTCATTACGGTTTATGAATCCATAACCACGTTGCACATGGAACCATATGACTTTGCCTAAAACTTTTTCTGTGCAAGCTGGGGCATTGGAGTTTAAAGGCTCCATATGGCTGCAATCTCGTTCTATATGGCCACTTCTTTTGCACTGTTGACAAATAGGTCGGCCTTGTGAATCAAATCGGTTGTAAACTCTCCTCCCATTCCTTTGTGGGAGTTCCCCCCAATCAGTGGAAGTTCTTCTCCTCTCAGGCCGCCACATGGTTTCTGTCGCATTGGCATTCTGTTGTATTTTTAAGTTGCTGATCTCTCGACACATCATCGCCATTCTGGTGGTCAACTCCTCTATTTGGCCTTTTAGTGCTTCAGCTATATCATTGATGGGAGTTTGAGTGCCTTGAACCACTGCCTTCACTTGGTGTTTGACTTCTTGTTGCCCAGGTATTTCAGGAAAAGCTATCTCATGAATCTGGTTAGGTCCTACCACCTTAATAGCGGCTTCTTTAAAGTCCAGAAATGTACGATCTAGTAATAGCATTCGGAGTAACCGTAGTTGTGTCTTCACATTCTCATTATTTGCCCCTTCTACGAACTGGTTGATCAAGGTCTTATCTACATTGTGCACTTCAGCATCATCGATAGTTTGAATATCCCGCAAGGCCTCCTGCAGACCTAAAGCATAGTCTCGAAGTGTTTCTCCTATTAATTGTTTCCGAGCATAAAATCTCATCTTTAATTCTGAGATGGTCCGTGTCTCAAAGGTGGTTGACAGTCGTTTAAGAACTTGATCTACCTTCTGTTTCTCTTCCAACGGCCACAATGTCACCTCTCTGACGCCGATCCTTTAAGTTGTCTGATCAGTATTTCGACCTGTTGTTGTTCGCTTAACGGGTAAAGCCGAAACATTGACTTCATCTTATTTTTAAACTCTGTTAGATTGTTTCTGTCTGATCCATAAACATCCCCGGTGTATGTGGGGAGCCAAGAGGCACCAAAGTAATATGGCAACATTATGGGATTAAGTTGAGACATTAGAGTTCCTGATTTTGTGCCAGTGGTACCTGTATCAGATGAATCCCCCATCGCTTGTCGTTTTAGATTCCTCCTTACTTTGGACTCTGTATCCTGTTTGTTGTGACGCCAAATGTGATACCCTACAACAGGTTAGACGTACGAATGGGGTTTCTCGGTTCTCATTCAACACAGAGGTAAAGAGGTAATTTATTACAACAAAGAAGTTACATATTATTACATCACATTCATTTAGCATAAATCACAGGTTCACTTTGAAAGGTAATTACTATAACAATTACTTTTACAATGTCAATTCAGATGAAATTAAACAATGACACAAGTTTTTATTATACAGGAACTTACAACGACAATAATGGATAACAGTCTATAAATGAATCCTTATGTATGTTAACTATCCTAACGCTTGCTGGCCAGAAGCTAAACTTTAATGAATTAATAAAGTATCAAGTCTTTCTAAGTGTACACTGCGTTGCCCGGGATACTGGTTAATCCAATTGTCCTTAGCCTGTTTTGTAACAAGACTGGCTCCGCTGGTAAGGAATGTAAGGCAGAGTTATTCCTAACTGCAAATGCTCTTTGTATCCTAGACAGCTGCCATATACTGAGACCCAGTTACTGTCTGTACACTCCAAAGCAGCACCTGGGAGGGGGGTGATGAGACACGTTGCGGAAAATGTCACTGCATCTGTAAATTTAGTCCCTAGGCTCAGTTTGCTGCAATATCCCGGAAGTAGCTCGGCTTTCCCTATTGCTACCAATTATCAATAGCCTTTTCTGAAGATTTTGGCCGGCTGCCAGCTCCTGCTACAAAGTTACTATTTCGGTCAAACCACGCAGTAATAATAGGGGGACGAGTGGCTGACAATGTCAATGCGACTGTGACTTTGTAACATAGGTCTGCTTAAATGGGGAGTTAAATTGAAGCAGTCTCTTGCGCTTGTGGGAGGGGACACTATTATATGCTGCCCCACCAGACTCTCCGGCACTGGTGTAAATGGGGGGAGTTTTATAGGTTCCACTAGAACAGGGGTTAATGGGGGAAAGTTTATCAGTCCCGCTAGCAAAGGGGTCCTTGGCTGTATACTTTGGGTAACTGAGGGTACATATGGCTGGTAGTGACAAGGATGCTGATTAGCCTCTTACCCCCGCCGTGATCAGCCTTAATGTGCGATCTCCGTGCCTCTCTCAGGGTCTGTCACCACCTCCGATGAGTCTCTCCTGCTCCGCCTCCGGACACGCCTCCACTCTCCCCGGAAGCCATCAATCAGACTCTTGAGGGGTGGGGAATCTCACAGGAAAGCAGCTCCGTTACTGCCACTGGTTCCTTCGTGCTGACAGCCGCCGATCAGCTCCAATTGGCGGTACATGCCTGCTGCACAAGTCTCCTCTCTTAGCATGCTCCTTCTGGACTCACTAACTGCCTGTTACCTCAGGAGAGGCCGCTCTGCAACTGTCATAACTGTCCCCCTCAGCCACCTGCAGATGGTTCCAGCACGAGTCATATGACCTGCTGCTGACTCACCACATGCTCCCTGTGTACCAGAACATATATTTTGTTTTTATAGGGGTTTTAAATACATTAGTGATACCCACCATAGGCTTAAACACAATGTTTTGGTGGGGTATCGCAGATGCCACTCTGCCGTTACACAGACGCAAGCCATGCTGGGAGTGGTAGTGTTTCTGTACTCTGCCCACGGTTCTAGGAAGTAGTGTTGTCTGGGCGTAAGAACAACAACTCCCAGAGCTATGTGCATACACAGACAGTGACACACAGTGCTTCACTCACACACACTACTACTGTCAGCCCAGAAATAACCATGCTGTTGGAGTCTGACTGGGACCTGCGGGCAGCAGCAGGCACACAGTCACTGCTTTGGGCTCTGTGTGTGAGCATTTTGGTGGGGATTGTATTCATATTATCTGTGTTATATTATGGGTCACTGATGGCATTAATTGCATGCTCCCTATATTATATGGCAATAATTGCTCTCTGGATAATATGGTCATCACTGCATTGTCTCTGTATAACATAACAACCACTGCAATGCACTCTGTATAATATTGGCACTGTAACACTTTCTGCCACACCCCCTCAATTTGCTAGCCACGCCTTAAGTTTTACGCTGCCTCACTCCAGTGGGCCCTACCATTGAATTCCCCCTGTGGGCCCTTCATGACCCATTCCGACACTGCATGGGCGCCATATTCCTGGAGACCTGCACATACGCAGTAGACTCTGGCACCAACCAGAGTCTACTGAGCTGCCAGAGAGGAGGGGTCCATACGAAGACAGCACATGGGCTCTCTCCTGTCTTAAAACACCTCTGCTCCTCTGTCTTTACTGCACAATTATGTACCCTCTGACATCACTGCAAAGTTACAGATGCCTCTTCATCAGTGGCGGTTTCTACCTATACCAGTCTAGGGGTGCTGCCCGGGTTGCAGTTTAGGTCATCACTAACCCAAACTCCAGAGTCCTTAGTATTGCGCATTCGCAGAAACCAGGCTCGGGGAAAAAAATAAACGGTAATTAAAATTTAAAAAATGTGCATACGCAGCTGGAGTATAACAGCTTGTAGCCAGTAGAAGCACATAACCGCCAGCAATCGGCACAGAGCAGGTTTCCTGCTGGAAGCTCTTTCTGTGCTGATCACACTCTGGACTCGCAGGCCCACAGGTGGAGGGGTTTCCTCCACTGAGGCTGCCAGTCTGTGAGATTAGCAGTTAAGGCTTCCAATAGGAAGCCACTACACTGCAAACACAGAACACATGCAGGGCAGGTCTACACAGGGGGACTGTCTCCTGCTTCCTGCTGTGCCTGCCCTGCTAAGGCTGATTTCCCTAATGCCGGTGTGGGGGATTCCAGGCCCAGGACTGGCACCGGACCTCACTGGGGACTTGCAGTGGCAGATTTTTACTGGGTGGGCTGCAGTCCCGCAGCCCCTAGGTAGAATCCGCCACTGATCCTCATACATTCTTGCTGCAGTCATGCCATACAGCACCTCTTAGCGCGGCAGGTCTTGGGCAACTCGGCTAGCACCAGTCATCTTTTTTGTTCACAAATGCTTCTTAGTCGCAATGTGATGTGACAAGTATGCACCAGGACACTGTGCTGATTAATTTGATATGAGACTCTTATATATCTGAGTGCGACTTAGTTTGAATTTGTTTATGGAATGCTACGATGCATTTATGAATGATACAAACTCAGTCGCACACAGAAATACAAGTGTCTCATATCAAATTAATTAGCACAGTCTCCTGGTGCATCCTTGTCACATCACATTGCAACTAAGACGCATTTTCAGGTGAAAAATACACTATTTTAGATGTCTGGCACTAGCAGAGTCTTGCGGTACCTGCCGTATTGAGGCTACATGTATAAGGAGGACACATCTGTATATGCTCCTCTGATATCACTGTCCTCTTATATACTCCTGTTACATCACTGCACATTTGCATACATGTCTGACATCATTGCACAGTTATTTATACTCCTCTGACATCCCTGCACAAATATATACTTTTCTGACATCACTTTATAATTGTATACTCCTCTTACGTCAGTGGCACAATTATATACTCCTGTGGCATCATCATGCCTAGCTATATACTCACTGCACTTAATGTACCTAACTGATGGCCTGTGATGGCCTCTGTTACAGTAAGCAGCCATTATGTTATATACAGGCAATGAGTTGTATCTGCAGCTTACCCTGGGAGCTGGATGTCTTGTGTTCTTCTTTTCATCATGAGGGTTCTTGTTGGTTTTGGATCTGTGTTGCTCACTGGCTCTTTCACGGTTAACAGCTTGTTCTTTTATTGGAGGTCTTATAGGTTTCCTTGGGTAGATATCACCATTTGCCATTGGTCCTGCATCCAAGTTATTCTCAGCGAGCGTGCCATCTGAGCGCTCCTCAGCGATGTCTAGGCAGAAGAAGAAATCTGGATGAGTCTCCCTTATGGCTACTTCTGTATTGTACAGAATACATTAAAAAAAAAAAAAAGTGTCAGGCGTTTATGATATTATCCTGGCCATAGTTCCAAAAGCCCGGACTTTGGAAGTACTGACCAAATCCATGCCATACAAAGGAGTGTGGTCTATTAAAAGTGGGCTTGGCTTGGCTAGAAAGTCATTTGGCAGATTAGGGTGTTTTATTTACATTTTTATTGCTAGAAGCAGAACTTTTGCCATTAATTAACTGGTTTGCATTTAATAATATTTTACAAACTGCCTGTATCTCTAGACGAGATGTAGTCAGCATCCTGGTGTGCGTGATGTTGACGGTCCAAATACCGGCACCGAAATCCCGACAGGTCGGGATCCCGGTACCAGTATCCCCACCGTCGACCCTAGACACCTAGTTGTTTTAACACTGCTTATATTCCTGGTAAACTATCAATAAATGATTCACGGTTACTTTATTATAACACGACAGGTACACATTATAGAGAGGCTCCATCCTATTCTTCAAGTGTATACTTATTATACTACCAATTAGTGTACACCTTAAACAGGTTGGGGGAACCTGTTGTTATTGAAATAAAGTGTCTCTTATGAGCACCTAACAATTATTGTTTGTTTTGCATGAAACAGTGAGGCGAGCCGTGGAAATGTCTGACCTCACAATGGCCCTGATTCAGACCCGCTCGCAGCTGCTGGCCGCTCGCTGGGTCTGTGGGCATTTTTTTTTCTCTCCGGACGCTCACAAAGCTGTGGGAGACCACCCACAGCTTGTGCTAGCGACCAGGAGACCATCGCGACCATCGGCCTTGTGACAGGACCCTACGGCAGGGTCTACGCTGCCACAAGGCCGAGTGGACTTCCTGCTCCAATAGAGCAGAAAGTCCACTACTGACATCAGTAGTGATGTCAGTCAGCCCTCCTACAAACGTCAGGCGTTTCTAAGGGAACGCCTGCGTTTTTCCGGCCACCCCCCTACCCGCCCACAAAACAGGGCGAGCTGTCAATCAACATCAACAGCCGCCCCGTCTTGTTGCGAGTCCCGTAGCGACTGAACTTCAGTCGCTCAGCGGGGCTCGCGCACGCCGGCACTTGCGCATGCGCAGTGGGCAACCATCGGGCCGCTTGCGAGCGGCACTGAAACGGGCCCAATGTGTAGACAAGAGGTGCATTTTAAATAAGGAAAATGGACCACATAATGGTTGTAAATGATGGATCACACCACCTTAAGGGCATGATTCTGAGTCAGGCGGTCTGTGTCTTATGCTTATTCCACGGGCGATTTTTCAAATACTGAGACGCCCCCTTGCAACATCTTTAGAAGCACCATTAGGTGCACCATCAAAACTTGTACCAGCTCTATGGCAGGTGCAGGTTCCCCTTCTGGACATGGACCCCTGTTTGAGTGACTGTGCGTCTTTGGAAGCAGCCTCTATCAGTTACACGTCCAACAACAAGCGCACATCTGCCTAGCCACACCCTGTAACCTCCCAGGATGCCCACTAAAAACCACATTCCTTGTATTCAAATTCGTTTTGCGACAAGAATCGGGACGCATGTGCAGTGAGACTCAGATGCATGTGCAGTACTTAAAGCATTGGGCAACTGAGTGAATATCGACACAGCACGTGACTCAGAATCAGGCCCTTTCCTGTCACTTTAGATGAGATCCTCAGTCTTCTCTTCCAATAGCTCTTCCCCTGACCTGGTCCCCTCAACTCCTTCAGTTCCCTCTCCCTCAATGGATGCTTACACCCACTCGCCTCTTTAGCCTCTCTCTCTCCTAACAAATCATCTCCTCACACTTCAAACATGTCGTCATCACCCCAACCCTAAACATGCCTTCTCTTGACACTACTTCCCCAGTGCCAAACTACTCCAGCAACTTTTGTACAATTGCCTTACTCACTTCCTATCTTCTCACTGCTACTTGACACTCTAAAATAAGGCTTCCATCCTCTCCACTCCAAATCTGCCCTTGATAAAGTGACTAACAACCTACTCATGGCTAAGTCTAAGGGCTGCTTCTACATTCTCGTCCCCCTTGACCTCTCTGCTTTTTTTGACACAGTCAACCACCCTCTTCACAAAATCACTTATTTTCTTAGCCCTTTGCTATACTGTGCTCTCCTGGATCTCCTCCTACCTATCTGAATGTCCATGTCCATTACCTTCAGTGTCTTAACTTCTACCATGCTCTCCCCGGCACACCTTTTTCTATTGGGGTTCCACAAGACTCATCATGGGACCCCTGCTGTACTCTCTCTACATCTCTTCACTTGGTGAACTCTTGCATTCCTTTGGCCTTCAATACCACCTTTACACTGATGACACACATATCTACCTCTCGGCTATGAGGAATGTGATTGGTTCTGGCTTTCTTTTAAGATTCACTGCATCCAGGCCTGCTCAAAGGCATGTCCTGTGTTTTGCAGAGATACTATGGATTTTCTTCATGACAGCACAGTACCGGATGAGATTATTAAGTGATGATGTTCTTCTTAGGTGGCGGAAGGGGCTATTCCAATGTTTAGCAGTAAGGCATTTTACAGCAGCCGCAATAGGTGAAAATAATGCCTTGCAGTGTTCAATGAGCTTTTAAAAAGTGGGTGGCACAGAAGTACATTTTCCAACATAGCATTATATATGTTTTAAAGTTTGTCCCAATAAGAAACAAATTTCTTTCAAGTCTCAGATATTTTATCATCATAAACCACAGCCTGTCCCTAAATGTTGTCCTGGATGTTTTGCCCAAAACAAACAATTCACCATTCATCCAGCAGCGACATAGATTTCATTGTGTGTGAAAGAGAACTTAAAACCTAAAAAATGGGGCCAATGGTAGAGTGTGGGAGAGGGCAGGATCTTAAATGTACACAAATTAGTATCTATTCCAAACTTGTGATCTCATTTCATAACAGTTGCAAGGGTAAACAAGGTCGGGACCCAATCTGTGCTCATATAAACAGTATCTTCCCAAAGAAATGTGAGATAACCATGTAAGTCATTGGCTGCAATTTAAGGGGTAAGGATCATTTATTTTTTATTTATAATTTTATATTATTTGTTTACTTTATTGATGACAAATATTATGTAGCAACAAGAAATCTGACATGTCAGTCCCAGAGGGGATCATGTAAATTGTTATTACGTTTGTCCCAGTCACATTAGGTTATATAAACTCTTTCACAATGTTTCACTAGTTGCAAGTTTCCCAAAAGACGTGGTTCTTTCCTTCCTGCCCTTTTTACCCAGATAGTCTTAACTATTACGGTTCTTCCAAACTTGTTATATAAATTGGATATGGCCGAGTAGAAAAATCCTCTTTGATTGTGCCGTATACCGTAATGTGTAAAAGTACACCCACATTTTAGCAAGAGCATTGGATTTGAAGAACAAAATGGCAGCATTTATGCAGGCTCAGACTATTGTGTACCAGCCACCCGCTCACAGTCTTACAGCAAATCAAGCCAAATCTGCTGACTTTTGGGACAGAAATACAGTCCCCCCAAACTGGCACTGTTCTGACAGTTGGGATATATGCCAAATCAGCCTGTAGCGAAAATTCTGAAATTATCAACCATGTTCTACATTATACATAATATTACTATTATTATTTCTATTATCTTTTATTTATATAGTGTCACCATATTGCGCAGTGCTGTAAAGATGATATTTGTCATTCCCATCAGTTCCTGTCCTATTGGATTGTACCGCATAAAGACACAAGTTGAATGTACAAACGCATCACAGATAGCAATAACATGTTTATGCTCTTATGTTGCCCTAAGGTGTATATTTGGTGATTTCTTAAATATTTGATATAAAATATTTACTGCTCTTAGCATTTTCCTATATATTTCTCAATATAATTAGCAGCTCTTGTTCTTTCATTTTATAAATTATTTAAGTATAGACATTTCACAGCAAACCCCAAAAATCCCTCCATCACTCTTCCCTGGAGACAAAATTAAAACTGGTATAAAATTAAGGATTTTAATGCGGTGATCCTGACTATGGGCAAGTTCGTGTCTATATATCTTATTCAATATCATTCAAAATTCATTATACGATATTTTTTTATGGACACTCTCCTTTTCTGTTCTGGGAATTCTCAAGCACTTAAGTTCCAAAACACATCCCTCTCCCCCCAGGCAAAAACCCTGTTCCCATTACAAAAGTCATCTAAACTTATACACTATTCCTGCCATAAGTAAATAATCTAATACCTGCTTACTCACTATATTTTTTTCACAAAGTTTAGATTTCCACCTACCACAAAACAAAAAAATAAACTGTTTGTGGAAGGATATTGCCTTTTTTTCATTTCAAGGGTAAAAAAACGGGCAAAGACAAGAATGTGAAAAACAAAACACCTCACTTTATAAATAAATAAAACTACTGCTTCTTCCCAACTAACATAATAATAAAGGAATTCCCCTTTACACCGCTCATCCAATATCAGATAAGAAACTACTCTTGATTGGCTGCCAGGTGATTAAGTAGGCCGGTTCAATAGAACTTTTGGTGATCCTTGAGAAGGTGCTGTCTGTTCCATGTTTTATATTTTTTCTTTCAAGTATCATTTATCTTTTCCCTATTGGATTATGCCAGACCAAGAAATGAAAGTAAATATTTTTTATGGGTGCACCATTTTTTCATGTATGGTGGCCAAAACTAATTATTACTAATGGGAGCATGATTTATTTCTTTAAGATTGGAGCATTATTAGTTTATTGAGGATAGGTCAACAAATTAATTTATTGAAGATTGATGACATCATTCATTTATTGAGGATTGGAGCAATAGGTTTTCATTTATTACATGGGTAACACTTGTGGCATTACAAGTGCAAGTATGCCCATGTCTATATAATTATCCTATATATCTGCTCACTTTCCTTTGTAAAGGAGTACTAGGCAGAGGTGCCCTGTTTCACCAACCCTTTGTGCTATTCTTCAGTCAGAGAGTGTACAACGTTGCACTATGCGAATATGTTGATCTTCCTGTCTGATTCTGATGCTTCCCTGACTAATATTCTCAATTGGTGGATAAGTTGGTTGTTTCTCTGACCTCTATATAACTTGGAATAAATCGCACATTCTGTAATGGTGCATACACACGGTCAGATTTTTCTTCAGATCTGAACGAGAACAATTTTAAAAATCGTTCAATCGCTCATATCTGAAAAAAAATCTGACATGTGTGCAACAATGAACGATGCGTGTTCCCGTTTGTCAGATAACGATATTTGACATCTGATGTGTTTGCAGTCAGTTTTGTACGATTTCCATTCATTTTAATACAGGCCGAAATCATTCAATCGTTTGCAAATCATTTGCAGATCGTTCAATTGTCCAATCGTTCAGATGTTCAATAGTTCATCTGACATATCTGACCGCGTGTATGCACCTTAAAGGCGGGTATCCACTAATAGATATACAAACGAGAGCACGATTACGACATTGCAATCGTGCTCTCGTTTGTATATCTAGTGATGTGCCTACACTGAGCGTTCACTCGTTCAGTCCAGGCACATCCTTCATCCCCGCACATGCTGAACCTGACGGGATCGTCAGGTTGACCAGCATGTACGGGCGATGTCGGATGTCGTAAGTGACCAGCGGGCATGCGCATCGCTGGTTGCTTCCGACCATGTCGTTAATGTGCAATCGCTTGGTTAAATCGCTAAGTGGATACCCCCTTTAGAGGCAGTGAGTGTACCATTTTAAATTCCTGGGCATTAGACTATGTTTGGTTGAACGTTCATCCACAAATGGAATATCTTAAAACTAGAATGCAGGTTTAGAACAATATGTCCTTGTCACTGACAGACAAAGATAATCTTGTTAAAATGATTGTTCAGCTTAAACTACTCTACATTTTCCAGCAGTCCCAGGAGTCTTCCTGAAGATTAATAGCTATGTCTCCTCTCTGGTCTGGGTAGATTTACATTCTCGATTTATGTTGGCTACACTAACTTGACTTACAGCATTGGGGGGCTTGGAATTGCCACACTATTGTTTGTACTAATATGAGTTTGAACTAGCCTATCTGTAAGTGCTGGATGGTGAGGGTCAGGATATCCATGCCAGGCTCTTAAAATTTTGGAACATTGTAGGCAAGATGCTAGGGGCAGTGGGCCTAGACCTGGACACTCTTCTGTGGGGATCCGCTAGGTTGCCAGAACTTAAGCCTCTGAATGCTAGACCTGTTTGGAGCAAATGGTGAGTGGTCTCTATAGGGCAGTTACATGCTAGGTGTTCTGATTTTGTTGTCTCAAATGGTTATTTCTACCGTTACCTATGACTTAAGTATGCATTGTGCACTGAATTTACTAATGGACCAAGTGCACTACAGGATACCCCTATCAAGAAATTCCTACTAAATCTAAGTTAGAAAACCAGTCTCCTTTATTCTTTACTCTTGACTTTTGGGCGCACTGCATACAGATGCCTTGCCTCACCTTAAATGTAAATTGAAATAAAATATTCTACCAAGCACTTATTTAACACATTAGATAAATAGTTTATATCATTTGCAGTTTAAAAAGATGGGAAACAGGTGGAATGTATCAATATAGACTCACTGAAGTGGGAACAATTACCAATTTATTATACAAAGTAGCAGATTTGTACATTTAAAATAGAATGAAAAAAATCCCACAGTATAACTTTAAATTTAATTATTACAATTCAATGGAGGGAATGTGTAAAATATATATTAAAACAAGGTCACTTTGAGTATTTGGGACAGGGTAAATAAATTATTGGACTTAGCCTCGTACTCATCCCCATTGACACCCCTTTGGAGACATCCTTGTTCCCTATGGGTTGTGTGGGCCCTTACTCGCACCCCTGGGTAGCTGTGGGTGTCACTAGAGTATTACATGTTGTTGAGGATTTTGCCCCTCAAACTTTTGAGGAATTATGCGAAAAATCTGGCCTACAACCGACATACCACTTTGCATATTTACAGATCATTCATTTTATCATATCCCTCAGAAAATCACGTTCCCTCAGGGAACTCAGCTCCTTTGAGAGCCTCTGCACTTACAACCCTGGTCGTAAAGGTACTATTTCCATTCTCTATTCCCTATTAGCCGGGTCCCCCACTGAATTCAAAGAGCCATTTGAAATAGCATGGGAGACTGACCTGGGTAGAAATTTGGATGATGAGGAATGGTCAGATATTCATCAGTTGGTCTCTAAGACGTCCATTAACACCAACCTTAAAGAAACTGCTTACAAACTTTATACCAGATGGTACATGGCCACTGAAAAACTTCATTCCATCTACCCATTGACATCGGACCTTTGTTGGCATCAGTGTGGACATAAAGGCTCCTATTTAAACATTTGGTGTGACTGTCCGCTGATTTCAACGTACTGGGATGAAGTCATGTCGTTGTTAGGTAATATTTTTAGCTCTGCACCTATTAAGGATCCATTACATGTCTTGCTATGTACACCATTTCCTGACACTTCTATATAACAGACTATGTGGTCATGTATTTAACGCTGCCAAAATCTTGATTGCGACTAACTGGAAAAAAACGCATTCGCCCCCCATTCCTGCATTACTCAATAGAATCTGGTACACTGCTTCCATGGAATATATCACTGCTCTATAATTGGTTTGACCCTCATTTTGTACTTTTGAAACTGTTCTATTTGTTTATTTATTATTATTATTTTATCAACCCTGCTGCTCGGTGTCGTCGCCCCCCCCCCCTTTTTTTTTCTTTCCCTCTAATTTTTTTCTCTTATTCTATATTCAATATTGTATTTATTAGATATTAGTGGTTTTTATATCAGATTTTCTCAAACCAAATTCTAGAAAACAAGATAGTTTGATGTCTTTAATTGTTTTTCTTTTCTATGGCTGTATGTTATTATGACTTTTTTTTATTTGTTTGTTATCTACCTTTTGAAAAATAAAGAGATTAAAAAATATATATATATTAAAACATTTATTTGAGTCCAGATGTAATGACCAAAAGTCCAGCTAAAAGCAGTGTCAGATTGGGGCATAAAGGGCCCACCAGGGGAATGCAGTGATAGGGGCCCATGCTTAATGGGTGTGGCCATCCACCAGAGTGGGTGTGGCCAGCCACCATAGTTGCTTGTCAAACAATTAGGCAAATCTTGGTGTAGTTTCTACAGAAGCACATAAAGAACCAATGTATTTTAGTGGTCCTGCTCCACCACGTAACTGACCCTCCAATAGAGTAACAATGTACAATTCAGTGCACAGTTGGTAGTGGGGTCCACCGGGGATTTCCCTGTACCCCTATGGGCCAGTCCGACCCTGGCTGCAAGATTCAGAGGAGAAATGGCAATGTTGACATTTTAAAAAGTTTTACTTCTTTAAGAAGTGCTAAAGTAGAGAACCTCTAATAATCTGTGTGTGATCAATCCACTACTATTTTATCCCTTGAATATGGAACCAGCAGTCCGGTGGTAACAGTGAATCTCTTGTGTAACACGATGATGCAAAGGATCTAAGCCACATCAATCCCACAACCCGTGGGGGCAGTGGGTGGGATCAGACTCCACGACTGGTAGGCACTCCGGCCCGACCCTCAGTAGGGAGCATAGTGGCTGCTACTGCTACTAAGTGCTGCCTATGACAACGTGGCTGGGCACCAGGAAATAGTTCTCACCGGCCATGCAGGTGGTTTTTGGGGAGCGAAGCTGTAAACATGTGTTTCCAGCTCAGGGGAACCTGCTTGCTGGCTCCGGCTAAGGGGGCCATTTATCATTAAATATTTGCGGAGTAGTCTCTGAAAACACATGTTTTTGGGGGATACATGGAAATATTACGTATCCCCAAGATGTATTATGGAGGGATTGCAGCAGATATCTCATACATCTACTGCTGTCCCTCCATTTCTGCTAGCACCGCAACCCCCATAGGTTTCTATAAGGGATGTGAGATGCTATCAGATTTACCAAGTTGCGGAATGTGAAGCTTAGGCCATCTGAAGATGGCATAAGCAGTTGTAGCCTATGGGCTACATATCGCAAACAAACTAGCCAACCTGGCAATGGCCGCCGCGCATGTGTGTTCTGTAGACCATGCATATGCAGGATACTCGGCAGAGGAGTGAAGTGACCACTGATGCGATCACCACTCCCAGCACATTGCAGGGATGGTCTCCTCTTGAAGCCCCTGTCCCTGTGGGTGCATTTTGTTAAATCCCAGCACTATGATCACATCCTGCAAAGCGATCATGGATGCTAATATCGCGCCCACATCGCATTGCAAATTCGATCATTAATAAAGCACATGCGGACTATCAACAGTCTCTGCAGCCAGCAAATATTGCCAAGCCGAAAAAAGGTCAGCAAGACAGAAGCACCTACGTGATCGCAGCTGAAATGGTGCCGTGAGACATCCTAACCGGCACCTCTTGGCTCTTAGCTTTTTAGAGATACATTGATTCTCATATTGCCAAAGGTTACAATTCTTAATTCTGATTTCTAGTTTTATTGTAATAGAAGCTAAATGGATTGCCAATATAGCACTCTGATTTCAACTAACTGTGGTTAAAGTAAGTTTTTTATCCTGAATTTTAATATAGGATTTTTGTTTGAATAAATACACATATTCACATGACTATACTGGTGTGATGGGAATTTTTTATTAGGTATATCAGCGCAGTTATTTATGATTTTCACCTTAAAAGTAGCTAGGAAGGTGACAATGGGATGTTACAGAATGAAGAATGGGGGGATGCTCTGGACAGTTCCCGGGACTCCTCCTCCTCTGTTGGCTTCCAATAAATGACATTTTATATTACATAGGACTTATCGTACTCATGGTCATCTTGACAGTAGTAAGTTGGCTCTCAATTTAGAAGCACATGAATATATGACCCAAAATGGTGCTATTATTATGCAGTATAGGCCCACATGAGCAGAGGCGGGTGGCTTATTATATATTTGCAATTTTGCATATGTGTGTAACTCTGCATTATGATGTAAGATGAATGTCTCTTGAATGTCGCTTACTCATTGCAGTGGGCTGTATTGTATGAATTCTGTGTTTTGTGTTTTTGTCCAGATTAACCCCTCCCTTACATGTACCTCTGTTGGGCCAATAAATCAATTATCTCAAAATACCACTATATATGACATCATATTGATGCGATATATAGTAATGGTTTGTAGCCATTCAGGAAAACTTACCTGTCCAGTGATGTCCACCGATAAAGGGCCCCTCTGTGATCCCGGAAAGCAGTGAGAAGACTGACATATTTGAATTCTGATGTCTTCTTCCCACTGCACACGTGCCGGCAGTGCCTTGTGCTCTAGCAGTCCGTCCACATCACAGGGATACAAGGGGGCACAGAGACTTAAGAGGAGCAGGAGCAGCAAACATATCTGTTCCTTTCTCTGTACAGTGAGGTACACTTTGGATCATTTCGCCATCTCCATATGGCGAAAAGAAATTGAGAAGCGAAATTAAATCAGGAATTTTCCGTTATATTCTAACACTAATCTGGGGCACTGCTGGAGAAATCCTAGACTTCTCCATGGTAAACCCTCCTCTGGATACTATGAGGAAGCACTTATTCTACTAGGATAAATATATTGTATTGTATTACTTTGTTGGTGTGTGTGTGTGTGTGAGTTTCAAATTTCAGCTTTGTTTTTTTTTTATTATTACGTTGTGCGGCAGGACTGCTGTTGTATATTAATGATGGCTAAATATAGTGGTCACACACAATAGCAGCTACACATTAGGAGCCTGGCTTTTATTGCACAGGACTCCAGAGAGACGGCAGGGACCATTATTAATGCTTCCTGGCTACACGCTTAATGCTGCATGGCATTCAATAGCATTCTCTGCAGCATATGGCAACTGCAGTGTTTCAGCATCCAGGCTCCCACTGCAGGAGTTAGGATAACTGATCTGAGAAAAATTAAAATACAAACTAAAACACACCTTCATTTCTAAGTGGAATAACTTTCCCTGAACTACATGAATAAACTACACATTCATTATAATAATAAATGAGAAAGGGGACAATATCTGAAAATCATGACAATATTTTTTGTCCAATTTAGTCACAATTTTGTCACAAAACTATATAAAAATGCTTTCACAGGAAAAAAAATCACTTGGATACAGAAACACATGAAACAGTTAGGGGTCTATTTACTAAGCCTTGGATGGAGACAAAGTGAATGAAAATAAAGTACCAGCCAATCGCCTTCTAACTGCCAGGTCACAGGCTGTGTTTGAAAAATGACAGTTAGGAGCTGATTGGCTGGTACGTTTTCTTTCTACACTTTATTTCCATCCAAGGCTTAGTAAATAAACCCATAATTTTGTTTGACAAGCACATAGTAAAAATGTTCAAAATGGTTTGGTCTCGCCAGTTAAGTAGAGAGGGTACCTGGAATTGACAGGTCCTGTTCATCTCAAGGTTGATAGCGGCTACAGTCCTGGCACTCATGTTATTTCTGCCACTAGTGATAGTAACTAGAAGGTAATTAAGAAGGCCAAAAAGAACTTTGTAGGGTCAAACATACCCTATATTATGGCAGCTGGACAGCTCGGTTTAGGATGAGTCATGAAGGCAGTCGATTTGCTTTTAAACAACAAGGTCTAATTGCTCAGTAGCTCAGACAGGGTTAGTGGCTGTTTTACCAAAAGGGCCAAAAGCTGTATCTCCGTTTACAATAGGATTCTTTGATGGTGATAGGGTTTTTAGCATTTCACTCAATACAATAAAGGTGTTTTTTTCCTTTTGTATTGCAAAGCGCGTTTAAAAGGTACTTGGACTGCCACAATACCTATTCTGTTATTGCCACCTAAGGATTGCAAATAACAGAATAAATAATAAAATGCTTTATTGTTAGTATAATTAAAAAAAAGCCTAGGGTTTAGACTTACTAAAGCTTCTTAAAATGAAAAGTGGTGGTGTTGCCTATAGCAGCCAATAAATCAGATTCTACCTATCATTTCTCTATTGCATCCTAGAAAATAGATAGACAGAATCTGATTGGTTTAAAATAATTTTTATCTAATTTTTAAATTTGTATTTTTTTCATAGCTCCTTCTGCACATGTGGAAATCTGCAAAGACTGGCCCGGTGAAGTGGTAAGTTAACCTCTGCCATTAGGCCCCTGCCCCAAGCTCTAATTGCCCAGTAGACTAGCCAATATGAGAGCAGTGTTATGGTATAATAAGTGTCCTGTAATGATACATGCTGACTAGTATTTCGCTATGGCTGCATTCTTTAGAGGACGTTCTTATAAGAGCCAAGCCTGCAGGAACCTGCTCGGTTCCATCTCACAGTCAGCTCTACACAACATCTCGTGAGTTTCTGAAAGAACAGCTAATCACCGCTCAGTGCCAATACAATCCTTGGATTATCCGTTGTTTACACAGTGATTATAGCATATGGCATGCATCCATGGCCATCAGCACATTTAACATTCCTGTGCAAAAGCGACATACTCAACCCCAGCTCCCACTAAGGAGCATACTCTTCATTTTAAGAGAGGGAACTCGGGCGTGTGACTTCTTGTTTATGAGCAAAACTTTTGGTTCTTGGTTTAACCTTATCAGTGTCCACGGATGTTAGAGATGATGGCAGAGGACCTGCATGTTTTCACTGATTTATGATATGTGTCCAGTATCCCCCCACAAATGTCCCCTTATGGCAAGGATGGGGAACCTCAGGCCCGGGGGCCGTATAAGACCCTGGAATCATTTAGTCTGGCCCTCTGAGCTTTTTTCTGCTAGCCTCATCTGGATAACAGGGTGCATATAAAGGCACCCTGCAGCCAGAATCTATGCAGTAGTGCTGCATGGAGCATCCTTAGGATGCTTCAGATGGTCACACCGCTGCCTTACAGCTCCCTGGAGCATCCTCAGGATGCTCCAAGCATTGCTGTAATCTCTGGTGATTGTGGCCCCGTCCCCGTGTGACATCACCCGGAGGGGGCATGGTCTGAACCGGGCCCGCAAATAATATTATACTGTATATATCAAAATGGTCCTCAGCAGAAAAAAAGGTTCCCCACCTCTGCCTTATGGTAATTGTTAAAGATATTTAGAATTTTAAAGCCAAACCCACTAAGATTAAGAAAAAAAAATATTTTCTGTGTTATTCAGATTTGTTTTACATGTGCAGAACACATACAGAATAGTTGTCCAAGCAGGTGCGTATCTATAATGGGTGCAGGGTGTGCAGGGAACACGGGCCCCTGGGTCCAGGAGGGCCCTGCACCGCACACCCTGCACCCATAGAATTACTTACCTCTCCGGACTCCCACGTCAGCGCGGGGGTCCGGCGCTGTAAAAACTATGAGAAAATGGCCGTGGAGTTGAGCCTTATTTTCTGTCTGAGTCGTACCACCCATGCGACCCAATTTTGTTCTTATAGAGTCGCAGTACAGAATTAGATGCATAGTACCAGCATTGTATTAGAAATATATGCTGCGTTCCTGGCTGGTGACAATGGGGTGTAAATTTAGATGCATGGAGATGTTATGTCTTATGGGAGTGTTGCGGCCATGTTGTTAATAGTGGTTGTGTACAGCAACCCAGATTCATGCCCGTAGCAGGCCATATTCAGATGTATAATCTGCACCTGCCAAAGGGCTGGTGCAAGTTTCTTTGGTGCGACCGATGGAGCGACTGAAGATGCACCAAGCTGTATTCAGCTTCTAAAGATACCTAAAGTGAGTGTCTCAGTTCTTGCACATTCGGAGAGACAGTTGTACACCAGGGAAGGGCTTTGTAGTTGTATTAGCATAAAGTCATAGACACGACTGCGGCAAACTACGCACAGGCAGTCGTGGATCAGAATCAGGCCCACAGTGTTGGTTTTCCCAAAATAAGTTTTTTGGAATTATTTAAGTAAATATGCCCTGAAATATATATACATACATACAATTATACACCATACAGCCCACTTGTTTAAGTTCCCTTGGACCCCAGAGCCTTAATCAAGCCCTGAGTGAACCAAGTGGTACTTCATCATGCAAGTATAACAGACAGAAAGAATGAGTCAGCATTAAATGTACAGTACCCGACAGTCACCGCAACGATTGCTCGTACATGGACAAGGCACTTCTTCTGTTATGAAGTTGTGAAAGCAGTTGGGAAGCTGACGGACAGAATTCCGACCATTGGCTTCCCGACTGTCTAATCCCGGCAAGGGGTTAAATGACAGGCGTTGAAATCCAGACGTCTGTAATTTTACCTACGCCGGGAGATCAATACCCGGCTTACCGATCGAAGGTAAACCGGTCGCCGGGCATGGACAGCCGGCGGGGGGGGGAGGGTTTGGTTTAGGGTTCCCGGGGGGGGGCTTAGGGTTAGGCACTTCCTCGGAGTTTAGGGTTAGGCTAGAGGAAGGGAGGGTTAGGGTTAGGCACCTCTGGGGGGGAGGTTAGGGTTAGGCACCCCCCGGGGTTTAGGTGGCTGGGAAGGGGGGGTTAAGTTTAGACACTTAGTTACCCTAAGAACAATCAGGATTTCCTAATCTGTCGGGCTTCCGCTGTCAGGATTGGAAACCGTCGGCCATGCGGCCGGCGGTAAATCATACTGAATCCTGAAGTTGGTTCATGTCAATAAAGCTGTGTGTTCCTGTAAATGTCAGTCAAAGTCCTAACTTCAAGTTGGGACAATTACTGTGAATTACAGATCAATGGCAAAACAGTTGTTAGAAACATTGAAGACGTATTATTTCTACCAGATCTAGGAACCAATCTGATTGCCATCAGTGTACTAGAGAAGAAGGGATACAAGGTCCAAATAACAAAGGGAAACTGTGTTGTGTACAATAAAATAGTAACTGTAATTGCAACAGCAACCCAATACCAACAACTGTACATCCAAAACAATGAGGAGTGTTGTGTGATGGTGGCTTCTGCTTCCAACCAGGCTTTGGAACTATGACATAGGAGACTGGGATGGTGACGAAAATGTCAGTAAAGGACCCAGAGAGACCATAGGGTGAAAGCTGCATGAATGGCAAGTAGACACGTTGCCCCTTTCCAAAGTCCATGTCCAGAGCTAAGGCATCAATGGAATTTGTGCAAATGGCCAATGATGTAAACAGAGGGCCTGATTCAGAGATGAACACAATGGCGATTATGTATGCAGATCGAATGATTGTTTGCCATCACACATGTGTATATGTCTCACTGTGTGTGCGCAGCATTCGCTTTGCGATTACGGACACCCATGGGAACCAATTGCAAGTGATACGTTTGGGGGTGGTAACGGGGGTGATCAGAAAAAAGCAAGTTTGTTTTTGCATATAAATGCCATTACATGGGCGTGCATAAATTAACCCTTGCAATATCCTGCAGCATGAGAGCCCTCTGTGTGTCAGGAGAGCAGCCGAGTCTGCGGCAGGTGAGGCCTGCTGCAAGGGCAAGATGGCCGCTCGATGTCGACATTGTACGCATGTGAGTGAAAGGGCAAACAGAACAATCATTAAAAAAGCATAGACTATGTTAAGCGATGCAGGTCTGGTCAAAAAATTCTGTTCAGAGGCATTCCCAACTATGGGGTACTTCAAGAATTGAGTACCTACAGTTACAGTCAAAGATAAAATAACATTGGAGGCATGGTACTATAAAAATCCAAGTGTCAATCATCTCTGTGTCCTTGGGTGTAAAGCACATTCCCATATCCATAAAGAAAAGAAATGCAGGTTAGATCACATGTCCAACTCATGTATCATGCTTGTTTATTGTCAAGAAAGGATGCAGATTGTGGGACATTGTCAAAAGCTCATATAATCAAGAGCCGTAGTGTTTCACAAAACATTTTCAACTAAAGACAAGCTGGATATTGCCACACCAAAAAAATGTGTGATGCTGGAAGTGTGTCTGAAACTGAAACCAAAAATACAAGTGAGAAATCACAGCGCAGGAGCAACAAAAGTAGACCACCTAGGAGATACAGCAAAGAGTTTGTTAACTTTGTCTGCTGTAGACCTCAAACTTTTCAAGAAGCAAAGTCAAGTAGCAACTGGGAAGAATTGAAATCAGCCATAGACCAGGAGCTTACAACCTTGAATGACAATAACAGCTGGCCTATTGTAGACAGTCAAAAACAAGTGGCTCTTCTGCAAGAAGCAAAACCCTGATGGAAATCTTGCTTGCTACAAAGCTTCACTTGTTGCCATGGGTTACATCCAGAAATCAGTCATTGACTATTAAGAGATCTTTTCACCTGTTGCATTGTACAGTACAGTATATTATGTATGGTCATTGCTATATCGACTATTAATGATTTGCTACTCTACCAATTGGACTTTGATTTAGCCATCTTAAACTGTGAGCTAATGGAGGAATTTTACATGGAGTCACCAGAACATTACAAAGTTAATGCATTTCCAGAGGGAAAAGTTTGTCTGCTAAAGAAATCATTGTATCAGCTAAAACAAAGTGGGCGCTGCTAGTAAGCTTGGCAGATTATTGCTAGAAATTGACTTTGTACATTCTAAAACTGATCACTGTACTATAAGTGGAAGGAAAAAAACATTCATAATAGCTTTATTGCTTGTGGGCCAAGAAAGCCAGATAGCCAAAGTTAAATTGTTTCTTAATGAATGGTTCAGACTCAAACACCATGGGCTGGCAGACCAACTGCTGGGTCTGAGGATCATACAAAATTTGAATGCTGGGACTGTTACTATAGACCAACAAGGCTATATTGAGGCAATGATTATTATGTTTGGAATGGCACACTAAACCTGTCAGCACACCAACTGACAAAAGCACAAAAATAAAAAGGCTATGGGGTAAATGTCAGATTTTACCCACCTATGCTCGCTGCAAGATTTCAGAGAGTTTGCATAGTAACTCACTGGATGTACAGTAATAGGCTGTGATTAAGAAGCTACCAATGTTAATCTCCCATGACTTCCAGGGTGTTTTAAAAGCTAAACTCAGGGGCTTTTTCTGACAGAAACCATTGTATGTTAGAAATCAATCGACTTTGACCTCATTAACCCTTTATAAGCCTTGTTTGTGCATATTAAGTTTGAGAGCATTGGGGAGGAGATAGAAGAAGGACAAAGGAGAGGAATATTAAGAGGCTCATTTGCTGAGGAGCATTCAAAGAACAAGAATTAGATCTGTTGTGCAATTTAATAATTTTTTGGGGGGATATTATATTTGAATTGTATTGAACAGTAATGTATATGCTTAAATTTTTATTTTGTAATTTGCTTAAAACCATAGAGCACACACTTTATTTTTTACAAATTAACAAAAATTGTGGTTGACTTAAAAATGTTAATAGATATAACATGCATTACGCTACATCTGCCAAATTACTTACAAAATAATTAACATATCAGACATTTCTCAAAGGACAATATTGTTAATGTTTACGGACAGCACTTTACAGGAAGAATGGTTGTACAACTATATCACACTAAAATAAAATTAACATTAAGAGGGATATTCAATATGAAACGTTAACTTCACTGTCGAAGTTAACGTTTCATGTCGGAGTTTTTTCCTGCGTTAAAGTCTGGTGCGCGCTCCCGCTTATCCCCGTATTCAATATAAAATTAGCGAAAACGGGAAACTCCGAAGTTGGATTTGCGTAAAGTTACGAATTTTTCCTTAAAATAATTGTAAGACCCCCCTAAAGTTGTAAAAACATGGGGAAACACTATGGGTACCCCCGTTTTAGCCTTTAATTGAAAGTCGGGGATTTAAATAGCCACAGCAGGTGTTTTTTCCCGACATTGAAGAAGTGATGCAGAAGAGCACTTAGGTTATTTTTTTCATTTTTTTAAGTGGTCCCATCAAATTTGGGGTACATGAAAATGGGTACTAGCATATTTTTAAGTCCCTAAAGGTAATTTTTTAAAATTCAGCAAAAATGCACCTGCCGCTACTTTGCGCAATGAATAAAACACCTGCCTCATACTTGGGAACCCCACCAGAAATAATTTCGTTAGTTTGGTAATTTTTTTACCTAATTTTTTTGTTTTAACCCCTCAAAAAAAAATTTATTTTTTTTAACGGTGTCCCGATTTTTTTACGGACATTTTTTTTTAACATTTCCTTTTAAGGGGACATTCCCAAAACTACAGGCTATTTTTTATAAGCCTACACTCCCAATCCCCTATTCTGCATTTTTTTCACTTGCTATAGTGATTTGAAAAATGATCCCTATTTTTTAAAAAAATGAACCTTGACCCCATTTAAGGAAAAAAACGGTAATTTTCGGGAAATATGCCTGGGACCCCCCTAAAGATGTCCAGACATGGGGGATCACTATGGGTAACCCCGTTTTTGCCTGCAAAAGAAAGTCGGGTTTTTAAATAGCTTTGCCAGGTGTTTTTTCCTGCCGCGGCTATAAGAAACCCCGACTTCCTTCAGTAGTTAAAAATGGGGGTACCCATAGTGATCCCCCATATCTAGATATCATTAGGGTGGTCCCTAGAATATTCTCTGAAAATTGCCGTTTTTGATAAACTGTAAAAAAAATCTGTCAAAATTTAGAAAAAAAATGACATAAGGTCCCCCCCCCCAAAAGCCAAACCAGCCCCAGGCTTGCCAGCCAGTGGTGGTTTCTAAAAATACGGGGAACAAAATGTGTAGGGTTCCACCGTATTTTAGAAACCAACACCAGGCTGCAGGGACTAGTGCTGGTTTTAAATATAGGGGGCAAAAACGACGTGGGGTACCCCCTATATTTAAGACCAGCACCAGACCCAACCGACCGGGGTGTAATGCCACAGCCTGGAGACCCAATCACCGGGGCTCCAGGTCCAAAGCATTACACCCCAAGTCGGTCAGCGCAAGCCGGTGATCTCGGGGGAGTTGGGGCTCATCCCCAAAAAAGGGTCCCCCCTCTCCCGAGCACCACAGGTTTGCGCTGAAGCCTGGGGCTCATCCCCATACCCCTGGAGCGGTGGGTTTGGGGGTAATAGAGGGGCCAAATAATGTAAGACTATTGTAATTTACAGTGGAACTACAAGTGCCAGCATGCCTACCATTTTGCACTTGTGGAACTACAAGTGCCAGCAGACATGCGGCACCTGTAATTTCACTGTAAAATAAATAGTTAAAAAAAGACAAAACACACACACCGTGCCCAGTATAAGTTTATTACACACACCTACCCATTCACACATACTTACCTATACCAGAAGTTTCTGTCCCCTTCTCCAGTAGATCCTTACAACTTGGCCCTGTAAGGAAGATTTCATACTCACCTACATCCAGCGCTGGTCTCCGCAGTAATCCATGGGATTTAAAAATAAAAAAACGCATTTAGCCGATCCACGCTACAAGCTATCTGTATGTGTGTTGTCACACATACAGATAGCTCCCGAATGGCTGCTGACGGCACCTCACGGGCATTGCAGTCCCGTTAGCCAATCAGCGGCAGCGCTCACTGTAGTTCCCACGTGGGCGAGTCACACCACGTAGGAACTGTCAGTTGCTGGAGCCAATCAGCGGGCGCTCTACAGTGAGCGCTGCCGCTGATTGGCTGACGGGACTGCAATGCCCCGTGAAGTGCCGATAGCAGGCATTCGGGAGCTATCTGTATGTGTGGCAACACACATGCAGATAGCTTGTAGTGTGGTTTGGCTAAATGCGTTTTTTTATTTTTAAATCCCATGGATTACTGCGGAGACCAGCGCTGGATGTAGGTGAGTATGAAATCTTTCTTGCAGGGCCAGGTACCATGGATTTCTACTTGACAAGGGGACCGAACATCTGGTATAGGTAAGTATGTGTGAATGGGTAGGTGTATGTAATAAACTTATACTGGGCACGGTGTGTGTGTTTTGTCTTTTTTTAACTATTTATTTTACAGTGAAATTACAGGTGCCGCATGTCTGCTGGCACTTGTAGTTCCACAAGTGCAAAATGGCAGGCATGCACTTGTAGTTCCACTGTAAATTACAATAGTCTTACATTATTTGGCCCCCCTATTACCCCCATACCCACCGCTCCAGGGGTATGGGGATGAGCCCCAGGCTTCAGCGTAAGCCTGTGGTGCTCGGGAGAGGTGGACCCTTTTCTGGGAGGTCCCAGACTCCCCCGAGATCACCGGCTTGCGCTGACCAACTTGCGGTGTAATGCTTTGGACCTGGAGCCCCGGCGATTGGGTCTCCGGGCTGTGGCATTACACCTCGGTCGCTTGGGTCTGGTGCTGGTCTTAAATATAGGGGGTACTCCACGTCGTTTTTGCCCCCTATATTTAAAACCAGCACTAGTTCCTGCAGCCTTGGGTTGGTTTCTAAAATACGGTGGAACCCTACACTTTTTGTTCCCCGTATTTTTAGAAACCACCACTGGCTGCAAGCCTGGGGCTGGTTTGGCTTTTGGGGGGGGACCTTATGTCATTTTTTTTCTAAATTTTTTTTTTAAAGGTTAACAAAAACGGGAATTTTCGGGAAATATTCTAGGGACCCCCCTAATGATGTCTAGACATGGGGGATCACTATGGGTACCCCCATTTTTAACTCCTGAAGGAAGTCGGGGTTTCTAATAGCCGCGGACAGTGCATAAATGCGACTTTGAAGAAAGTGGTGCAGTAGAGAATTTAGAATTTTTTTTTGCGAAAAATAACTATGCCCAGCAAATTTGGGGTACTTGAAAATGGGGCTCAGTATATTTTAAAGTTGCAAAAGAGATTTGAAAAAATCAAGAAAAACCCACTTGCGCAAGGAGCTGCAATGAAAAAAACACCTGGGGCATACTTGGGGACACCCCCAGTCAAGTTCGCTATTTTTTAACTTTGTTCCCCAACATTTTTTTTTTTGGCCCCCAAATTCAAAGTGCTTTTTTTGGGGTGTCCCGATTTTTTTTTTTTTGACACAGATCGTTTCAAGGGGTCATTCTGAAGGGTGCAGGCTATTTTTTTTAAACCTGCACCCCTAAACCCCAATTCTGCACTTTTTTCGCCACCTATTCAGTGGTGAAAAGTTATCCCTGTTTTTTATCAAAGACTTTTCAAAACTGCGATAAGTCTCTGAAATTGAATACGGTGTAAAAGTAAAACCTGCGATAATGACCTCATACCTCCGATATTAACGCAAAAACGGACTTATCGCTCCCATATTGAATACCCCTGTAAATCTTAACACAAGTGGGTTTTTGGTAGTGCAATAACTTGTGGCCAGGTTTCTGTAGCCTATGAATGTGTTTAATGGGCCACTTATGTGAGATAATAGGAATTATATGTCAGATTTCATTAATCTTATTTGCCTGAGGAGAGTATATTGTTTGGTGAGTTAGTCTGGTGAGTTTATGGCGAGTTTGCAACTCTCTGCCTTTTCCATCCGGCGAGTTGTATGTTTAACATTAGAAATACTGTATCTGTGTGTTGTGTTGCAGTGAACGGTCAATGCGAGATTCAGACGAGTTGTATTACATACAACTAATTCAATCTCGCCAGAATCTCACAGGAATCTCACACATTTGTCAAACTCACACTCTATTACATTTACTGCTATGTGTACAACAACAGAGGCAGATATAGAGGAAATGAGAGGAATTCCTTATCAAAGTGCCATTGGAATTTTAGTGTAAGTTTTGGCACACATTCAGATATCAATCATGAAGTCATGTTAGCCAATTTGCAATGAATCCTATAAGAGAGAATTGGATTGTTGTTTACAGTTTGTAAAAATTGGATGTTCAGCTTTACAAGCTTTCTTTGATGCCAATTGTGGATCATATGTCGATGACAGATGTTTCTACCCTGGATACCTATTCACTTTGGCAGACACAGCCATCAGCTGAGCTAGTAGGAAACAGCCTACTGTTGCCTTATCCACTACTGAGGCGGAGTACATGACAGTGACGTCGTTGTCACTAAAGGAGACTTGGTGTGAATTGTTAAAAAAAAAAACTTACCTGGACCCAGGGTGATCGGTGATGTCCTCTGGGGCTCTAATTATCAGGTCTCCCGGCTCCTGAACTGTGACCCTATTCGTAATGCGAATTTACGAAATATTGGGCTTAGCCAATGAGCGGCTCCTCCACACGGGTCCCAGCCAATGAGCGACCACTAATGGAAGCTGCCGCTGATTGGCTGGTGCCCCAGCACTAATGATAGCTCAAGCTCAGAGCTGTCATTAGCGATACTGTAACAATATGCTGTAGCGTCTTGTTACAGTGTTTCCGGGGTCCTCTTTGGAATACTGCGAAGAACATTGTGGGACAAAAGGTGAGTATTGGATCTTTTTTTCAGGTACAACCATTGGATACTTTACATTGAGAAGGGGATGTGAACATCTGGGAGCAGGTGAGTATGTATGTGTATGTATGTATGTAAGTATGTAATAAAACTTTATTTTCACGGTGTGTGTGTCTTGTTTTTTTTTACACATTTCATTACAGATGAACTACAGGTACTAGTGGCCCCTTAATGCCCTGCATGCTGGTACTTGTGGTTCTCCAAGTACCAGCATGCAGGGGAGGCTTGCTGGAACCTGCAGTTCTACTGTAAAGACAATGTTGTTAATTCAGTTTTTAACACTACACCTACACTATCAACCTGTCATCCACCACCATGGGGTGGTGGGGATAGCCCCGGGCTCTCAGCCTAGGCCAGGGGTGCCCTGGAGAGGGGGTCCCCTTTATTGGAAGGGTCCCCAACTCCCCAGGGATCCCTGGCCTGGGCTGACCACGGTCAGGGCTGATGCTGCGGCTGGGGGGCCCAGGGAAAGGGCAGCCCTGGCTGTGGCATCAGCCCCCACTAGAAAGGGTCCAGTGCTGGTTTTAATTTTAGGGGTACCCCTATGCAAATTTTTTACCCCTATAATTAAAACCAGGACTGGCTCTGCAGCCTGGTGCTGGTACCTAATTTACGGTGGAACCCTACTCGTTTGTTCCCCGTAATTTTAGGTACCAGGACAGGCTGGCAAGTCCTGGGCTGGTTAAGCTTTAGGGAGGGGACCTTATGGAATTTTTTTTTCTAATTATTTAACCCGTTTTTTTACAGGTCTTAACACACAAGCAGCTTATACATAGCTCACTGATATGTGCAGGCTGCTTGCTCGGGTGAGTTTGGAAGAGAGAAAACACTGCAATCTCAGGTGAGTAATCTCACTTAAGCTCACCTCTAAACTCTCCTCTAAACTCGCAATTTGGAAGAAAAAACTCAATCTGCTCCACCATCGAAAAACTCACTTTCAGCTAAACTCACTTCTTAGTAAATTTGCGAGTTTGATAAGGGAAAACTCACCCGAGTTTTGGTGACGCAAAGTGAGTTTAAAAGCTAAAAACTCGACCAAACTCGAATCTTAGTAAATTTACCCCTAAAAATCTACCACATAGTAATAAGCTTAATTTGTTATGGGCAGAAGAGAACACTTCATATAGACAGAGGAAGCAATGCTAGTGTCAGTGGTAATGAAAAAAATAAATGTTCTGATCCATCTCATCCAATTTATTTAGAATACAAGTAAGGGACACCCTTCGCCGTGTGTTGATGTTAACCTCCTGGTACAACTTTTAGAGGTTATTTCAATGAGTAGTCCCCGATTCTAGAGTGCCTGCCTCTATGTTGCTATATGTTCAGTGAGCTACGTGCGGTTTTCTCACCTCTTTTGTTATCTTTAATATGTTATGTGTGAAGTTTGTATTACTGTTGCTATGGATGTGACTTTTCACGCATATAATTGCGCTGTAATATATGCATATTTGTTATCATATGCAGTTCTTCAATAAAATATTTGGGGAAAATAAAAAATTAATCAACATTTGTCATTTTAATGCAAAGCAATATGTGTTGCAGATTTTGAGGGCACAACCTCACAAAATGAAATAATATTAGGCAAAATATTTTCAGAAACTGAAAACTTGTATCAAGAATGGTGATGAAGAGGATAAAGCTATGCAAATACAGTTGTGTCCTCACATAACTATCCTATCTAGACATACACACGACAAGATGTCTAGCATATAACAAGCTACACAATAGAGTTCTATAGATTAGCTTGTTATACCATATCACTTGTACTGTATCATGCCGATCTAAAGGGGCCTGATTCAGAGATGTACAGTACACTAATGCCACTGCTGCTGCAAATTTGTTTGTAGTAGCTGATGCTGCAGCCACCAGGATTTGTATTGAGATGCCCACCGGTGGCTTTGCAAATCCAAGTGACTGTGTACAAATTAGCAGTACTGGTCGAAGTTCAGTCTATAAACAGCCTTCTGAGTAACCCTATGTTAGTGCAGAATAACCACGTGAACTGAGACGTCTGAGCCAAATTTGCTGCATTCGGGATTACAGTCACAGGCTGAGACATGCCCCTTAGACAGTCATGACACGCCTGCGTTTGAGTTGTCACCCCCCTCATTGCCACAACCGGTCATTGCATCTCAATCACTTTGCAAATAAATCCTCACTACAAGCAACATGGTATGAAACTTAAGGCATACGTTGTGTGACCCAGACGCATACGCTGATTACCGATAATCGCTCAACTGCAAAAACATCTGCATTGTGTCCATCTCTGAATCAGCCCTTAGTTATGTTTGTCCAGAGGTATAGTTAAGTGCAGACACATTTGTAGATACAGCTGCCATTCAGCAGGTACATAATTGCCATTAATAATTGTACAACCACTTATAAGAAACACAACCTGCTAAACTGTTAATATTTCATTTGACATAGGTTTAGTGAAGGCAAAAGTGCTACATACTGCTGTGTCTGCTATCATCCATCTACATTGCTTACAAACCAACACAGAAGTATATCATGTAAAAATAAAAGCCATACATTATGTAAATGATAACCACCTCCAGCTGAAAATCATTAGTTTGGATAACATGGCGGTGTTCTGGTGCATTGTGAGAGCACAAAGGGTCCTCAGAGAACAAAGCTCGGAACAACAGCCTTTCCCGATCCATGGCAAGGTATTATAGTCTATTTTTGGGAGCTTATAGAAAAATCAGAGCTAATAACCCACAAATCAGCATTGTATTTGTAATTCAGAGAATGAAATTTGCAAGCCAAGAGTTGAAAATGTTGAGCTGAATTAGCAGAATCATGGCAGAAAAAAGTTTTGGGTCTACGTTCATTCTTAGTCACTACAAGGTTAACTGTAAGCTTGGTTTGCTGTCTGTGAAGGCTATTAAATAAGACATATAATTAACTGTGATCAACAGTGATGTATATTTATGATCATGATGAAGAATATACAAATTAACCCCATTGCCCAGTATTACAGATGCCGCTCTGCAAGTTCCTTCAGGACCCTTCTGTCATTGAGGAGAGAGTTGAAAGCAAGACTAATTTGAGGCGTAACTGTTTTCCCAGCTTTCACTGTTAAGACATGCTGGTAGTTTATAAATCTCGCCCCCAGGGCTGGAATCCCTTTGGCAAGCGAAGCAAAACATTTTTTTTTGCTTATAAAATCATCACCCAGATAAGTATGCCCTTTGGGCACATAACAGATGAACAGACAATTATGGGGGAGTTCCTCATTCTCATATACAAACCTAATGAACCAAAGCTGCATTACTGTCAAATCCAAATGATAAATCAGGCAAATGAATTTGGGGAAAGAGGCAAAAGTCCATCAACTTTAACTTCTCCTAAATAACCTCACTAAACCATCATCACTTGTGATCACCTGCTTGGTGCATAGTTGAACAATAACCACAGTGTTCCTTAACTACAATAGTCATTCTGACAACACATTGTACAGTATGGTACCACAATCACAGGGGTCTTCAAGGGACACCGCGGTTAAGACTAATGCAGTAATTATAATAGTATCAAAGATGGTATAGACAAACCATACAAAAGAAGATACTGGAGTAGTGTGCCAATGTAGCACCCTGGATTTTGGTGTGGGAACAGATAAGTTAGGTTTAGATTGTACCTTGCAGCTGAGTTGGCAACCCAGTGGGTCTTCCTCCTCTGGCAAGGACTCCACAAGCCTATCCTCAGGCTATAGCAGAGAGGCTAACCCCATACACACAGTAAAATGACTAACATGAGAGCCTTGATAAATAATCTAGTAGTTATATTAAAGGGGAAGTAAGAGGACATGGATCCAGGGAGGTCAATATGGAGAAAATAATAATTACCATACAAATTACAGTAAATTCAACACAAATGCAATATGACAGATACAAGACAGTAGTTAGTAATAATGTAGTAAATAGGAAATAATTATCTCAAAGAAGGTGATGCATCAAGCCTAGGAAAGAGAGAAAGTGAAGAGAGATAAAATACCAACCAATCAGCTTCTAATTGTAATTTTTCAAGCACAGCCTATAAAATGACATTTAGAAGCTGATTAGTTGGTGCTTTATCTCTTTCCACTTTATCTCCAAGGTTTGATACATCTCCCCCTACTAGTTAAATAGGCTACTTTATCCTAAATACTGCAGCACCTCTTTGGCTACTTATATGGAAAATATGGTTTCTAAATTACTTCAATACACTATACTCTAAACATGCGATAACATTCTCAATAATGCATATCTGAATAGCAAAACAGATTATTGCTCAGCAGACTTGCAAAGTCCCATACTGATTAGTCAATTACATTAAAGTGAACATAAATATCTTTCATTCTAGTACTCTCTTGCTAGGTGGTCACTGTACTATTTACATGCATGTACTTGTAATCCACAAGGCAAAGGTAACAGAATTAGCATTAAATGCTGGTCTTTCTTGATTCCAGAGAACAGTGGCTTAATCTTTCAGATTATAAATCTCAATAAATACAGTTCTACTTTACTAGCACAGTTATCTTCATCACTCAATAATATCAGTAGCTCCATCCCAAGTGCATTCTTTACCAGCTCTTATATCAATCTTTCTAACAAAAACGGCTTCCTCTCTCTTTATACTAATAGACCCTGTCCACATATATCACACTGCCAGTATGTCTAGCCCAGTCTCTTGCAGGTATTAGAATTTCCTTTTTCAGCTTAACTCACACAGCTTCCAAGGATCTCTTTTGCAGCTCCCAGCACTGAAACACAGCCTTTCCTGGGCCTGGATGCAGCAACAGGAGAAATGCGATCAAACCCTGAAAATGCGGGTTTGACAGCATTTCTCATATGCACCAAGCCTCGGATTTAGACGTATAAAAAGACAATCAAGTAAAATAAGAAACACTCTGAATATGAAGCTGGTGCCAGATTTCTAATATAATGGATAAATAAATATATATATATATATATATATATATACAGTATATATATATATATATATATATATATATATATATAGTCAGGTTTCATTTCAAAGCCATTGTGGTGGTGAATAGAGTAAAAAATATGAAAATTCTGTCAATGTCCCAATATTTATGCACCTGACTGTATATATATATATATATATATATATATATATATAGTGCATGTAAAAACAAGGAATATAGAGATACTTAATCT
The DNA here is from genome assembly GCA_031769625.1 of Taudactylus pleione. Taxonomy (NCBI): domain Eukaryota; kingdom Metazoa; phylum Chordata; class Amphibia; order Anura; family Myobatrachidae; genus Taudactylus; species Taudactylus pleione. The sequence goes on from JAUIMM010000670.1 coordinate 1,514,640, forward strand.
GTATCACCGTAAAATTTTCTTATGGTGATTAGATGAAGCCACCGTAACTCCCAAAACAAAAATGAGAGATAAACATATAGGGAGAAAACAAAGAGTAGAAAAAAATCGATCACATAAATGAATACGTTTAGTCAATCTCGTAAAAAAAAAAGGATAGTATAATACACCGTGGAAAGGGTAGCGAGTATCACAATATGTGCAACACCTTAAAGAGGAGATGTAAAGATGGGCATACCCCACTCACTTTCTGTTGTTACTGGAAAAAACATATAAAGGTTTCTTTTCCAGGTTTATTTTTCTTAGGTAATCTACAATGGCTTCAAAAAGTATGAAATATTTATTGAACAAAAAAAAACTTGTCACAGCTCATAGATGTACAGTTCCGACTAAGGGGCATATTCAATTAGACGCGTGCCGGACTTTTCACCGACATCGCTGGTTTTCCTAATGCGAAAAAGTATCGCGCGCGTCCCCGTATTCAATTAGAAATCGGCGATAACGGCACCCGGCGAAATGCAAACAGGCAAAAAGTGCTGTCGACTTTGGGAAAATCAGCCTGACACCCCCAAAAGATGCACTGACATTGGGAATCACTATAGATACCCCCGAATAGGCCAGCTGAAGGTTTTTGGGGTATTTAAATGATCTCAATAGCTGCTAATTAGCGTCTTTGCACAAGCGGTGAAGTATAGCATTTAGAAGGTTTTTTTGGTGAAAATAACTAGTCCCTGCAAATTTGGGGTACTTGAAAATGGGTGCCAGCATGGTTAAAAATCGCAAAAGTGAGTTTTTAAAAAATGTGAAAAACACACCTTCAGCAAGCACCTGCAATAAAAAAAACTCCCCATACTTGCAGACCCCCCCCTCCCAAAGTCTGTTTCGCTAGTTTTTAAGTTTGCATCCCAACTTTGTACTTTTTCGCCCCCTTTTTCAAAGTCAATTTTTTTTTTACGCAGTTTATCTTTGGGGACTTATCCCAATGATGCAGGGTGGTTTCCCCACCTTTGCACACCAATAAATATGTGAAAATCTTAATGTCTTATGACCTCTAGCATGCTATTTGGATAACATGCGTTCTGATATGCAGGTATTTAAATCACATGCTTTTTTTTGTCATGTAATGTTGGTGCTTTTTATAATTTATTTTTATGTGACCATTTCATTGCTATAATGTTACCTGTGTTATGATGTATAGTATTTAGCAAAAATCTTATGTATTCTATGGAACCTGTTTATCAATCCACCATATTGTTTGAGTTAAATGGGTAATGATCATTTAGATGCATGTGCATGTGCCTGATATCACTGAGGATCTGATTCTGTTTGCCTGATAATGTTGTTTTTATTCATGCTCGTTATCTGTATATGGTCATTTGTTGCTATGGTGAGGTGATTGGGATCAGCTGTTGATGATGCGCTTGTTGATGACATCATCAGGATGCATCGCCGGCTGGCCTCGTGTATCCCGTCTTGTGCGCTTCTTGTGTATTGGGCAGTGGGGTGTATTTAGGGTAAGATGTATGTTTATGTACTGTATAGCTGAAGATAGTACTTAAAGTACTGAAACGATCTATTATCACTGCTGTGGTTTGTGTGATTTTTACAAGGAAGTGCCGCACCTTTGATTGTTTATTTAATCCTTCTGTGAGGGCACAAAGAGCCGTAACTAGACTTTTTGGTGCCCTGTACAGCAAAGAGATCCCTTTATATAGGCGCTAGTGATAATTAATTAATAATACTGATCATGCAGCTGTGAGGAGTTGTGTCAAAACTCCTAATCAAGTTCACAGGAACTGAAAAAAATAGATATAATACACAGTGCAAAAGATCAATACTTATGACTCAATAAAAATATAATACTATATTTAAAACAATAGTTTTAATGATAAATATAAATCAGACTAAGATATTAATCAATTTAAAAAACACAAATAAAAGCAGGAGTATACAATACAATACTGTAATGATGTCAATACTATCATACATACAATATATAGACAATAAATGTGGTCCAGATAATTTAAAAATGAGATATTTGTATCCTCTTGGAAGTTTTCCTATATTGCTGACCAAGATGAATAGTATTATCCCAATATTGGATTAATAAACCCAGCACGCTGAGGAAGGTTTTATGAATAAGGTGAGTGCTAGATAAATGAAAAAGCACTCACCTATACAGATCGATGTCCAATAGTGGGGCTCTGTCTCTAAAGGTGGCGGTGTATGTCCACATGTAACTCCAGCTCCCGTTCAGTGCACAGAAGCGGGTCACATCAGTGAGGTTCCCAATAGAGCGGATGCGGCAATGTGAACAGCCGAGTGTGTCTCTAGCGCTCGGCCAATGCACGGGGACGAGTCACTTCAATGCTGATCCAGGTAAAGCTGATGTGGTGGTTGGTTCCTGCCGCATGTGTCTCCAATAGCCAGCCAAGGTGCGGAAATCAATCACATTAGTGGTAGACAATGTAACAGATGCAACAGTGTGTCGAGTCTCACAGGATACAAACTGTCAGCTGGGAAAATAAAGGTGACTGCAATGCAGTGCTGCAATCACCGGCTGTCTGCTGGATGAAAACGTTTGAATGATAGTCGTTTTTGGTGCCCTGTGCCAGAAAAAGCATTGGCGCCCCCCTCATTTTTCAAAGGGATATAATGCACCCAAAAAAGGGGATTGGTCTCATGGGGAAGGGCCAGGGAAGAGGTAGGAGAGGCCAGGAGATGCTGGGGATGAAATAAGAGGAAGCTACAAGTGAGAATGATAATAAACAGAAATTTGACAGGTCCAAACAGCGTGCCCTGATCTGTGGTGCCCTGTGCGATGGCACCGGCCGCACTACCCTAGCTACGGCCCTTAGCGCACCCCTGCTATTTCTTCATCTATCTGGAGTGGCGGACCTTGGATTGCTATAGATATATATATCTATATTAGGGGTGAGCGGGTTCGGATTTCTGAAATCCGAACCCCCCCGAGCCCCCCCGATCCGAGTCCGATCCGAGTCAGGCTCGACTTTTCCCGCCTGACTCGGATCTGAAATCGAGGCAAAACGTCATCTTCCCGCCTTCCGAGTCTCGCGGGTTTTGGATCCTATATAAGGTACACACGTCGGCGCCATTTTCTCACTCGGCTGTGGACAGTGAAGAGGGAGGGTGGGAGTTAGGGCTGTGTAGTGTAGTGTAGTGTAGTGCTGCTGTTGTCCACTACTTCAAAGTCCATAGGGGCTGGCTGTGTTGTGCTGTGCTGCTGTTGTTAATAGGGGCTGTGTCCACTACTTCAAAGTCCATAGGGGCTGGCTGGACTGTGTTGTGCAGTCAGTTCTCCATAGGGGCTGTGTCCACTCCAAAGTCCTGTGCAGTGTCCCAGTCCTAAAGGAGTGCTGTAGTGTTGTCCAGGGGGTGCTCTGTCCATCAGGGGTGCTCCCCCCAAGTGCTAAAAAAATAATATATTTTCTGTGTTTGTGAATTGTGTGCGCAGTAGCCGCACGTGCATCAACAAAGTAGTGCCAAGCGTGCGCCTGTGTCATAAGTAAAGGGCCGGCTGGCTTGACCGTTAAGGGTGCTGTAACCCCCGAAAGTACACTCCAGTCCAAACCAAAAAAAAAATTATTTTCTGTGTTTGTGAATTGTGTGCGCAGTAGCCGCACGTGCATCAACAAAGTAGTGCCAAGCGTGCGCCTGTGTCATAAGTAAAGGGCCGGCTGGCTTGACCGTTAAGGGTGCTGTAACCCCCGAAAGTACACTCCAGTCCAAACCAAAAAAAAAATTATTTTCTGTGTTTGTGAATTGTGTGCGCAGTAGCCGCACGTGCATCAACAAAGTAGTGCCAAGCGTGCGCCTGTGTCATAAGTAAAGGGCCGGCTGGCTTGACCGTTAAAGGGTGCTGTAACCCCTGAAAGTACACTCCAGTCCAAACCAAAAAAAAATTATTTTCTGTGTTTGTGAATTGTGTGCGCAGTAGCCGCACGTGCATCAACAAAGTAGTGCCAAGCGTGCGCCTGTGTCATAAGTAAAGGGCCGGCTGGCTTGACCGTTAAAGGGTGCTGTAACCCCCGAAAGTACACTCCAGTCCAAACCAAAAAAAAATTATTTTCTGTGTTTGTGAATTGTGTGCGCAGTAGCCGCACGTGCATCAACAAAGTAGTGCCAAGCGTGCGCCTGTGTCATAAGTAAAGGGCCGGCTGGCTTGACCGTTAAGGGTGCTGTAACCCCCGAAAGTACACTCCAGTCCAAACCTAAAAAAAAATTATTTTCTGTGTTTGTGAATTGTGTGCGCAGTAGCCGCACGTGCATCAACAAAGTAGTGCCAAGAGTGCGCCTGTGTCATAAGTAAAGGGCCGGCTGGCTTGACCGTTAAAGGGTGCTGTAACCCCCGAAAGTACACTCCAGTCCAAACCAAAAAAAAATTATTTTCTGTGTTTGTGAATTGTGTGCGCAGTAGCCGCACGTGCATCAACAAAGTAGTGCCAAGCGTGCGCCTGTGTCATAAGTAAAGGGCCGGCTGGCTTGACCGTTAAAGGGTGCTGTAACCCCCGAAAGTACACTCCAGTCCAAACCAAAAAAAAATTATTTTCTGTGTTTGTGAATTGTGTGCGCAGTAGCCGCACGTGCATCAACAAAGTAGTGCCAAGCGTGCGCCTGTGTCATAAGTAAAGGGCCGGCTGGCTTGACCGTTAAAGGGTGCTGTAACCCCCAAAGTACACTCCAGTCCAAACCAAAAAAAAAAATATTTTCTGTGTTTGTGAATTGTGTGCACAGTAGCCGCACGTGCATCAACAAAGTAGTGCCAAGCGTGCGCCTGTGTCATAAGTAAAGGGCCGGCTGGCTTGACCGTTAAAGGGTGCTGTAACCCCCGAAAGTACACTCCAGTCCAAACCAAAAAAAAATTATTTTCTGTGTTTGTGAATTGTGTGCGCAGTAGCCGCACGTGCATCAACAAAGTAGTGCCAAGCGTGCGCCTGTGTCATAAGTAAAGGGCCGGCTGGCTTGACCGTTAAAGGGTGCTGTAACCCCCGAAAGTACACTCCAGTCCAAACCAAAAAAAAATTATTTTCTGTGTTTGTGAATTGTGTGCGCAGTAGCCGCACGTGCATCAACAAAGTAGTGCCAAGCGTGCGCCTGTGTCATAAGTAAAGGGCCGGCTGGCTTGACCGTTAAAGGGTGCTGTAACCCCCGAAAGTACACTCCAGTCCAAACCAAAAAAAAATTATTTTCTGTGTTTGTGAATTGTGTGCGCAGTAGCCGCACGTGCATCAACAAAGTAGTGCCAAGCGTGCGCCTGTGTCATAAGTAAAGGGCCGGCTGGCTTGACCGTTAAAGGGTGCTGTAACCCCCAAAGTACACTCCAGTCCAAACCAAAAAAAAAATTATTTTCTGTGTTTGTGAATTGTGTGCGCAGTAGCCGCACGTGCATCAACAAAGTAGTGCCAAGCGTGCGCCTGTGTCATAAGTAAAGGGCCGGCTGGCTTGACCGTTAAAGGGTGCTGTAACCCCCGAAAGTACACTCCAGTCCAAACCAAAAAAAAATTATTTTCTGTGTTTGTGAATTGTGTGCGCAGTAGCCGCACGTGCATCAACAAAGTAGTGCCAAGAGTGCGCCTGTGTCATAAGTAAAGGGCCGGCTGGCTTGACCGTTAAAGGGTGCTGTAACCCACAAAGTACACTCCAGTCCAAACCCAAAAAAAAATTATTTTCTGTGTTTAGCCGCACGTATATATCAAATCGATATAACATAAATGGAGGACCAAACTTTCTCCGATAAAAATAAAATAGAGAAAGATCAAGAACCACTTCCTCCTAGTGCTGAAGCTGCTGCCACTAGTCATGACATAGACGATAACATGCCATCAACGTCGTCTGCCAAGGCCGATGCCCAATGTCATAGTAGAGGGCACATACAATCCCAAATGGCAAAGTTCAGGAAAATGACCTTGAAAAAGACATTTAAATCAGCTGAAGAGAAACGTAAACTTGCCAATATGCCATTTACGACACGGAGTGGCAAGGAACGGCTAAGGTCGATCCCTAGTATGTTCATGACTAGTGGTTCAGCTTCACATGACGATGGAAGCACTCCTCCCACTAAAAAAATCAAAAGAGTTAAGCTGGCAAAAGCACAGCGAAGAACTGTGCTTTCTAAGAAGATATCACAAATCCCCAAGGAGAGTCCAAGTGTGGTGGTGGTTGCGATGCCTGACCTTCCCAGCACTGGACGGGAAGAGGTGGCTCTTTTCACCATTTGCACGCCCCTTGCAAGTGCTGAAAGGAGCACCCACAGTCCACTTGCTGATATGCAAATTGAAGATGTCACTGTTGAAGTACAACAGGATGAGGATACTGGTGTAGCTGGCGCTGAGGAGGAAGTTGGCGAGGAGGATTCTGATGGTGATGTGGTTTGTTTAAATCAGGCTCCGGGGGAGACAGTTGTTGTCCGTGGGATGAAAAAGCCCATCACGGTCATGCCTGGGCAGAAGACCAAACATTCCACCTCTTTGGTCTGGCAATATTTCTATCCAAATCCAGACAACAACTGTCTTGCCATATGTACCATATGTAAAGGTGAAATAAGTAGGGGTAGGGACGTCAACCACCTAGGAACATCCTCCCTTATACGGCACCTGCAGCGCGTTCATAAAAAGTTACTGTCAAGTTCAGAAACTTTGGCTCAGACCGTAAGCAGTCCAGGGACACCTAAATCCCGTTGTCCTGTTGTATCCAAGCGCCTGCAAACCACACCGTCAACTCCCTCCTCGTCAATTTCCTCCTTAGTCAGGATCGGAAGTAGTCCTGCAGGCCATATCACTGGCATGACTGACTCTCCTATCCGGGATTCCTCCGGAGGATCCTGCATTGCTACGCCTACTGCTGCCGCTGCTGCTGTTGCTGCTGCTGGGAGTCGTTCATCATCCCAGAGAGGAAGTAGGAACACCACTACTTTTACTAAACAATTGACCCTCCAACAGTCCTTAGCGAGGAGGATGAAGTACAACAGCAGTCATCCTGAAGCAAAACGTATAACTGAGGCCTTGACTGCTATGTTGGTGTTAGACGTGCGTCCGGTATCCGCCATTAGTGCAGTGGGATTTAGACAATTGATGGAGGTAGTGTGTCCCCGGTTCCAAATCCCGTCTAGATTCCACTTCACTAGGCAGGCGATACCGAGACTGTACAGAAACGTCAGAAAAAGTGTCCTCAGTGTCCTGAAAAATGCCGTTGTACACAATGTCCACTTAACCACGGACATGTGGACAAGTGGAACAGGGCAGACTAAGGACTATATGACTGTGACAGCCCACTGGGTAGATGTATCACCTTACGCAGCAACAGCAGCAGCGTCACCAGTAGCAGCATCTCAGAAATGCCAGCTCGTTACAAGGCAGGCTACGCTGTGTATCACCGGTTTCAGTAAGAGGCACACCGCCGACAACCTCTTAGAGAAACTGAGGGAAATCATCGCCCAGTGGCTTACCCCACTTAGACTCTCCTGGGGATTTGTGATATCTGACAACGCCACCAATATTGTGCGGGCATTACATCTGGGCAAATTCCAGCACGTCCCATGTTTTGCTCACACAATAAACTTGGTGGTGCAGAATTTTCTGAAAAGCGACAGGGGCGTGCAGGAGACGCTTTGGGTGGCCCGAAAAATTTCTGGCCACTTTCGCCATTCAGCGACTGCGTGCCGAAGACTGGAGCGCCAGCAAACACTCTTGAACCTGCCCCGCCATCACCTGAAGCAAGAGGTTGTGACGCGGTGGAACTCAACCCTCTATATGCTTCAGAGGATGGAGGAGCAGCAAAAGGCCATACAAGCCTATACATCCACCTATGACATAGGCAAAGGAGGGGGTATGCACCTGACTCAAGCGCAGTGGAGAATGATTTCCGTGTTGTGCAAGGTTCTCCAGCCCTTCGAACTTGCCACACGTGAAGTCAGTTCAGACACAGCCAGCTTGAGTCAGGTCATTCCCCTCATCAGGCTTTTGCAGAAGCAGCTGGAGAAAGTGAAGGAGGAGCTAAGACGGAGCGATTCCGCTCGGCATGTGGGACTTGTGGATGAAGCCCTTCATTCGCTTTGCCAGGATTCCAGGGTGGTCAATCTGTTGAAATCAGACCACTACATTTTGGCCACCGTGCTTGATCCTAGGTTTAAAGCCTATGTGGTGTCTCTCTTTCCGGCCGACACAAGCCTGCAGAGGTGCAAAGACCTGCTGGTGAACACACTGTCAGCTGAAGCGGAACGTGACACGTCAACGGCTCCTTCTTCATTTTCTCCCGCAACTGGGGCTGCCAGGAAAAAACTTAGGTATCCTAAGCAACCCGCTGGCGGTGATGCAGGGCAGGCAGGACCAAGTTTGGACATCTGGTCCGGACTGAAGGACCTGGCAACAATTTCTGACATGTCTACTGTCACTGCATATGATACTGTCACCATTGACAGAATGGTGGAGGATTACATCGGTGACAGCATCCAAGTAGGCATGTCAGACAGTCCATACCTGTACTGGCAGGAAAAAGAGGCAATTTGGAGGCCCCTGTACAAGCTGGCTCTATTTTACCTGAGTTGCCCCCCCTCCAGTGTGTACTCCGAAAGAGTGTTTAGTGCAGCCGGGAACCTTGTCAGCGAAAGGCGTAGGAGGTTGCTTCCACAGAATGTGGAGAAGATGATGTTCATCAAAATGAATTATCAGCTCTTCCAGGGAGACCAGCCTCCAGAAGGTACAGAGGGACCTGTGGTGGTGGATTCAAGTGGGGACGAGTTAATACTTTGTGAGGATGAGGATGTACACACTGAAGAGGGTGAGGAATCGGTGGATGAGGAGGATGAGGATGACATCTTGCCTCCGTAGAGCCAGTTTGTGCAGGGACACATTAATTGCCAGCTTGTTTTGTGGGGGCCCAAACGAACCAATCATTTCAGCCACAGTTGTGTGGCAGACCCTGGCGCTGAAATGATTGATTTGTTAAAGTGTGCATGTCCTGTTTATACAACATAAGGGTGGGTGGGAGGGCCCAAGGACAATTCCATCTTGCACTTCTTTTTTTTCTTTGCATTATGTACAGTTTGGGGCCTAGTTTTTCTAACTGCCATCCTGTCTGCCACTGCAGTGTCACTCCTAGATGGGTCACGTGTTTGTGCCGCCCACTCGTGTCGCTTAGCATAGTCATCCAGCTACCTCGGTGCAACCTTTTGGACATGAAAACACTATTGTGAGGTGTGAGGTGTTCAGAATAGACTGGAAATGAGTGGAAATTAAGGTTATTGAGGTTAATAATAGCATAGGAGCAGAGAAACCAACAAATTCTGTGATTTTAGCTGTTTTTATGCTTTTTAAAAAAAAAATACAGATCCAAAACACAAAACCCAGAACCCAAAACACGGAAGGGTGGTTTTGGCAAAACCAATCCAGATCCAAAACACGAAGAAAGATCCAGATCCAAAACCAAAACACAAAACACGAAAAGTGGCCGGTGCACACCCCTAATCTATATATATATATATTATATATATATATATATATACTGCACAAGAAAGGTGCAATAAAAAGCATCTGAAACATTGATATAAGCTTTTATTAATTCGAAATCCGAGGAGTGCCGCCCATGTCCTGCATGTATTATATGGAATATACAATACCCGGGAGGGCAACCAAGTGACTCAATACAAATTAAGTGGAGTGCCGGCCAAATTATGCTGTTTTATATATATATATATTAGGGGTGTGCACCGGCCACTTTTCGTGTTTTGTGTTTTGGTTTTGGATCTGGATCTTTCTTCATGTTTTGGATCTGGATTGGTTTTGCCAAAACCACCCTTCCGTGTTTTGGGTTCTGGGTTTTGTGTTTTGGATCTGTATTTTTTTTTAAAAAAGCATAAAAACAGCTAAAATCACAGAATTTGTTGGTTTCTCTGCTCCTATGCTATTATTAACCTCAATACCCTTAATTTCCACTCATTTCCAGTCTATTCTGAACACCTCACACCTCACAATAGTGTTTTTATGTCCAAAAGGTTGCACCGAGGTAGCTGGATGACTATGCTAAGCGACACGAGTGGGCGGCACAAACACGTGACCCATCTAGGAGTGACACTGCAGTGGCAGACAGGATGGCAGATAGAAAAACTAGGCCCCAAACTGTACATAATGCAAAGAAAAAAAAGAAGTGCAAGATGGAATTGTCCTTGGGCCCTCCCACCCACCCTTATGTTGTATAAACAGGACATGCACACTTTAACAAATCAATCATTTCAGCGCCAGGGTCTGCCACACAACTGTGGCTGAAATGATTGGTTCGTTTGGGCCCCCACAAAACAAGCTGGCAATTAATGTGTCCCTGCACAAACTGGCTCTACGGAGGCAAGATGTCATCCTCATCCTCCTCATCCACCGATTCCTCACCCTCTTCAGTGTGTACATCCTCATCCTCACAAAGTATTAACTCGTCCCCACTTGAATCCACCACCACAGGTCCCTCTGTACCTTCTGGAGGCTGGTCTCCCTGGAAGAGCTGATAATTCATTTTGATGAACATCATCTTCTCCACATTCTGTGGAAGCAACCTCCTACGCCTTTCGCTGACAAGGTTCCCGGCTGCACTAAACACTCTTTCGGAGTACACACTGGAGGGGGGGCAACTCAGGTAAAATAGAGCCAGCTTGTACAGGGGCCTCCAAATTGCCTCTTTTTCCTGCCAGTACAGGTATGGACTGTCTGACATGCCTACTTGGATGCTGTCACCGATGTAATCCTCCACCATTCTGTCAATGGTGACAGTATCATATGCAGTGACAGTAGACATGTCAGAAATTGTTGCCAGGTCCTTCAGTCCGGACCAGATGTCCAAACTTGGTCCTGCCTGCCCTGCATCACCGCCAGTGGGTTGCTTAGGATACCTACGTTTTTTCCTGGCAGCCCCAGTTGCGGGAGAAAATGAAGAAGGAGCCGTTGACGTGTCATGTTCCGCTTCAGCTGACAGTGTGTTCACCAGCAGGTCTTTGCACCTCTGCAGGCTTGTGTCGGCTGGAAAGAGAGACACCACATAGGCTTTAAACCTAGGATCAAGCACGGTGGCCAAAATGTAGTGGTCTGATTTCAACAGATTGACCACCCTGGAATCCTGGCAAAGCGAACGAAGGGCTTCATCCACAAGTCCCACATGCCGAACGGAATCGCTCCGTCTTAGCTCCTCCTTCACTTTCTCCAGCTGCTTCTGCAAAAGCCTGATGAGGGGAATGACCTGACTCAAGCTGGCTGTGTCTGAACTGACTTCACGTGTGGCAAGTTCGAAGGGCTGGAGAACCTTGCACAACACGGAAATCATTCTCCACTGCGCTTGAGTCAGGTGCATACCCCCTCCTTTGCCTATGTCATAGGTGGATGTATAGGCTTGTATGGCCTTTTGCTGCTCCTCCATCCTCTGAAGCATATAGAGGGTTGAGTTCCACCGCGTCACAACCTCTTGCTTCAGGTGATGGCGGGGCAGGTTCAAGAGTGTTTGCTGGTGCTCCAGTCTTCGGCACGCAGTCGCTGAATGGCGAAAGTGGCCAGAAATTTTTCGGGCCACCGAAAGCGTCTCCTGCACGCCCCTGTCGCTTTTCAGAAAATTCTGCACCACCAAGTTTATTGTGTGAGCAAAACATGGGACGTGCTGGAATTTGCCCAGATGTAATGCCCGCACAATATTGGTGGCGTTGTCAGATATCACAAATCCCCAGGAGAGTCTAAGTGGGGTAAGCCACTGGGCGATGATTTCCCTCAGTTTCTCTAAGAGGTTGTCGGCGGCGTGCCTCTTACTGAGACCGGTGATACACAGCGTAGCCTGCCTTGTAACGAGCTGGCGTTTCTGAGATGCTGCTACTGGTGACACTGCTGCTGTTGCTGCGTAAGGTGATACATCTACCCAGTGGGCTGTCACAGTCATATAGTCCTTAGTCTGCCCTGTTCCACTTGTCCACATGTCCGTGGTTAAGTGGACATTGGGTACAACGGCATTTTTCAGGACACTGAGGACACTTTCTGACGTTTCTGTACAGTCTCGGTATCGCTTGCCTAGTGAAGTGGAATCTAGACGGGATTTGGAACCGGGGACACACTACCTCCATCAATTGTCTAAATCCCACTGCACTAATGGCGGATACCGGACGCACGTCTAACACCAACATAGCAGTCAAGGCCTCAGTTATACGTTTTGCTTCAGGATGACTGCTGTCGTACTTCATCCTCCTCGCTAAGGACTGTTGGAGGGTCAATTGTTTAGTAAAAGTAGTGGTGTTCCTACTTCCTCTTTGGGATGATGAACGACTCCCAGCAGCAGCAACAGCAGCAGCGGCAGCAGGAGGCATAGCAATGCAGGATCCTCCGGAGGAATCCCTGATAGGAGAGTCAGTCATGCCAGTGACATGGCCTGCAGGACTACTTCTGATCCTGACTAAGGAGGAAATTGATGAGGAGGGAGTTGACAGTGTAGTTTGCAGGCGCTTGGATACAACAGGACAACGGGATTTAGGTGTCCCTGGACTGCTTACGGTCTTAGCCAAAGTTTCTGAACTTGACAGTAACTTATTATGAACGCGCTGCAGGTGCCGTATAAGGGAGGATGTTCCTAGGTGGTTAACGTCCCTACCCCTACTTATTCCACCTTTACATAAGGTACATATGGCAAGACAGTTGTTGTCCGGATTTGGATAGAAATATTGCCAGACCAAAGAGGTGGAATGTTTGGTCTTCTGCCCAGGCATGACCGTGATGGGCTTTTTCATCCCACGGACAACAACTGTCTCCCCCGGAGCCTGATTTAAACAAACCACATCACCATCAGAATCCTCCTTGCCAACTTCCTCCTCAGCGCCAGCTACACCAGTATCCTCATCCTGTTGTACTTCAACAGTGACATCTTAAATTTGCATATCAGCAAGTGGACTGTGGGTGCTCCTTTCAGCACTTGCAGGGGGCGTGCAAATGGTGGAAAGAGCCACCTCTTCCCGTCCAGTGCTGGGAAGGTCAGGCATCGCAACCACCACCACACTTGGACTCTCCTTGGGGATTTGTGATATCTTCTTAGAAAGCACAGTTCTTCGCTGTGCTTTTGCCAGCTTAACTCTTTTGATTTTTTTAGTGGGAGGAGGGCTTCCATCGTCATGTGAAACTGAACCACTAGTCATGAACATACTAGGGATCGACCTTAGCCGTTCCTTGCCACTCCGTGTCGTAAATGGCATATTGGCAAGTTTACGTTTCTCTTCAGCTGATTTAAATGTTTTTTTCAAGGTCATTTTCCTGATCCTTTGTCATTTGGGATTGAATGTGCCCTCTATTATGACATTGGGCATCGGCCTTGGCAGACGACGTTGATGGCATGTTATCGTCTATGTCATGACTAGTGGCAGCAGCTTCAGCACTAGGAGGAAGTGGTTCTTGATCTTTCTCTATTTTATTTTTATCGTAGAAAGTTTGGTCCTCCATTTATGTTATATCGATTTGATATATACGAGAGCTAAACACAGAAAATATTTTTTTATTTTTGCTGGAGAGTAGTGCACTTTGTGGGTTACACCAGCCTTTAAGAAATGAGCCAGCCGGCTCTTTACTTATGGGACACAGGCGCACGCTTGGCGCTGCTCCTTTGTTGATGCACGTGTGGCTACTGCGCACACAATTCACAAACACAGAAAATATATTTTTTTTTGGTTTGGACTGGAGTGTACTTTGGGGGTTACAGCACCCTTTAACGGTCAAGCCAGCCGGCCCTTTACTTATGACACAGGTGCACGCTTGGCACTACTTTGTTGATGCACGTGCGGCTACTGCGCACACAATTCACAAACACAGAAAATATATTTTTTTTTGGTTTGGACTGGAGTGTACTTTGGGGGTTACAGCACCCTTTAACGGTCAAGCCAGCCGGCCCTTTACTTATGACCCAGGCGCACGCTTGGCACTACTTTGTTGATGCACGTGCGGCTACTGCGCACACAATTCACAAACACAGAAAATATATATTTTTTTGGTTTGGAGTGTACTTTGGGGGTTACAGCACCCTTTAACGGTCAAGCCAGCTGGCCCTTTACTTATGACACAGGCGCACGCTTGGCACTACTTTGTTGATGCACGTGCGGCTACTGCGCACACAATTCACAAACACAGAAAATATTTTTTTTTTGGTTTGGACTGGAGTGTACTTTGGGGGTTACAGCACCCTTTAACGGTCAAGCCAGCCGGCCCTTTACTTATGACACAGGCGCACGCTTGGCACTACTTTGTTGATGCACGTGCGGCTACTGCGCACACAATTCACAAACACAGAAAATATATATTTTTTTGGTTTGGAGTGTACTTTGGGGGTTACAGCACCCTTTAACGGTCAAGCCAGCCGGCCCTTTACTTATGACACAGGCGCACGCTTGGCACTACTTTGTTGATGCACGTGCGGCTACTGCGCACACAATTCACAAACACAGAAAATTATTTTTTTTTTGGTTTGGACTGGAGTGTACTTTGGGGGTTACAGCACCCTTTAACGGTCAAGCCAGCCGGCCCTTTACTTATGACACAGGCGCACGCTTGGCACTACTTTGTTGATGCACGTGCGGCTACTGCGCACACAATTCACAAACACACAAAAAATATAATTTTTTTAGCACTTGGGGGGAGCACCCCTGATGGACAGAGCACCCCCTGGACAACATTACAGCACCCCTTTAGGACTGGGACACTGCACAGGACTTTGGAGTGGACACAGCCCCTATGGAGAACTGACTGCACAACACAGTCCAGCCAGCCCCTATGGACTTTGAAGTAGTGGACACAGCCCCTATTAACAAGAGCAGCACAGCACAACACAGCCAGCCCCTATGGACTTTGAAGTAGTGGACAACAGCTGCACAACACTACTCTGCACTACACTACACTACACTACTCAGCCCAGCCAGCCCTAACTCCCACCCTCCCTCTTCACTGTCCACAGCCGAGTGAGAAAATGGCCCCGACGCGGGTACCTTATATAGGTTCCAAAACCCGCGAGACTCGGAAGGCGGGATGATGACGTTTTGCCTCGATTCCAGATCCGAGTCAGGCGGGAAAAGTCGAGCCTGACTCGGATCTGCCTCGGATCGGGGGGGTTCGGATTTCAGAAATCCGAACCCGCTCACCCCTAATATATATATATATATATATATATACTTTTTTTAAAAAAGGTTGATTGCAACAGGTACTTGGATTATACATGCTGTCATCACAATATGTGGAAGAAAAGTGTGCCTTTCTCTCAACTAGTGGGATTAAGACGTAACTGCAGTTCTTTGGATACATTTAATGAACTGGCTGAGGTATATAGACATAGGTTTTTAGAAAAAGGTTACCCTATGGATTTAATTAATGCGGCAATGAGAAGAGCTGAGGCTCTGGATAGAAAGAATCTTATTATTTATCAAAATAAGAGAAAAGAAGAAGGAATTATTGAGAATAATAAATGTACGTTTATTACTCAATTTAAATCTTCAAGTAAAGAAATTACTAAAATACTTAATAGATACTGGCATATTATTCAAATGGATCCAGTTCTATCATCCATTACGTTTGATAAGCCAGAAGTTATTTTTAGAAGAGCCCGTACTCTTAAATCAGCTTTGGCACCTAGTCTGTTACTGACACTAGTTGAAGGAAAGTCAGAAAAATCGTGTCAATTTATGAAACTGAATGGTTTTTATACTGGTGGAAGGTGTAAAGTTTGCCCTTATGGTTTAAACAAAGCAAAAACCTTCGCAGGGAAGGAATTCAAGGTGAAACAGATTATAAATTGTTTGACCACCTAGTGTTCCCTCTAGCTCCGGCGGGAGGCAGGGCGCCGGAGCTAGAGAGGGCATGCCCGTGCGCGCGCCTCCGGTGCGTGCGCGACCGAGAAGGGGGCGTGGTCATCGGAAAAGGGGGCATGTCTATAAGACGCGTCCCCTTTTCGTCACTCTTGGGGGCGTGCCCGGCACTTACGGACACGCCGGACAGCCCCCAAGCCCTGCAGACAGGGAGAATAGATGCGCCCGGCGTCTATTCTCCGGCGGTGACAGGGTCACCGCATGTTTCTCCACCCGTGGGACACTGCGTCCCGCGGGTGAGAACGGCTCCCGCAGGCTGTGAGGGCAGGGCGCTTTTTGCCCTCCTCCTGGAGGGCAGGGTGCTTTTTGCCCTCCAGAAGGAGGGCAGGGCGCCGCGCCCCGCTAAAACAGCCTAGCGGGAACGCTACCCACCTATGTTATTTATTTATTAGTCTGTGGTTCTGGCAAAAAGTATATAGGAAAAACCAAGAGGGTTTTGAAAATCAGAATTCTAGAACACTTGCGGAATATAAAAAATGGTGTTGTCAATCACAGTGTCCCTAGACATTTTAAAAAGTATCATAAGAGTGATCCTACCACTTTGAGATTTATGGGATTAGAAAACGTTATGGTTGATAAGAAAGGAGGAAATAGAGACAATTTATTGGCTAAGAGAGAATCCGTCTGGATTATAACTTTGAATACCTTGCAACCGAACGGGTTAAATGAGGGATATGATATTACACCGTTTCTAAAAGACTAAAAGTTGTGATTGCTAGACTTGTTTTCTGGTTTCCCTGTTTTTTCCTAAATGTTTTTTCCTAAATTTTTCCCAACTTCTTTCAATATTTGAGATTATATGCATTTTATATTGTTTTATTATGGTTTATTATATGTTCACTCGTATTCAAATATGAATGCTATTTAAACTTTTTAAACGTGTAAATTTGATCTTTTTGCTGTATTGTTCATATTTTAATTGCAATATGCATGTTATTACTTATATGTGCACTATATCTGTGTTTTTAAATGTATAACATATGTGCAATATATGTGTGTTTTTAATTGTGTAACATATGTATTTGAAATATACATATCATTTTTGTGTATGTTAGATTATGATTGTGACATTCGCCACTATTCCTATGCAGTGTTTCAATTGTTAATTGGTTAGATTGTTTAATCACCAAACACCTGTGTATGCAGAGTGAGGACTAGTATAAGAGCATGTCTATCACTGACACCAAACCAGCCTCCTGACGAAGTCGATGACGAAATGCGTTGGAGCGTGGTTTGATGTTGCATTCCTCTACTGATTGTGTGGCCGACGGAGTTCCCGGAGACGTTCGGGTTTCACTTTTGGCTTTTCATCTTTATTACTTGCAGTGGTAATTGACCACTCACTGTGGTACGCATATTAATTGAAGTGGCTGCATGTCGGCTGTTTGCAATAAATTGTTTACGTTTTAAATGCACTATGTGGCGCCCCTTCTTCTTTGATCTCATTTCTAGATATATATATATATATATATATATATATATATATGTATACACATGACAGCCTCATCTAAGTCACACACAGCACCCACTCTGCTGTACTACTTAGTGGAGGGTGAGTCAGAATGCTGCACTACAATACACAGCATCAGCTCACACTACATGCTCCATGATGTTAGTATTCTATGCAAAGCACAAAAAACAACCATGGTGACCATTTGTCAGGTGTCTGGCCTGTCAGCACAGATTATCCCACAGTAAATTGATTTTCGTTCACAGGCTCTCTGTAGTTTGGGGCTTGGATTATCAATGCCAACAGAGCTAGATTAACAGATGATGCAGTGGCATGTGTCCTCGCGGACCCTCTCTAAAGGGGCCTTCACTGGAGTCCTGTACCAAGTATGAGCTCTGCATTTTGTATTAGAGAGGCAGCACGGCATCTAATTTCCATATTGATGTCCCTGCTTCTACTCTTCTCCTGCTCCTAATCTTCCTCTCTGTAGGCTGGGCGCTGGGGAGCGGCGGACTGTGGCCAATATGAAAGCAGAGCCATGAGGCTCCGCAAAGGCCCATGGGAGGAGTGGCTGCGGCTGGGCATGCACAGAAGGGAGGCCAATCCTGGGATCAGGATCGGCGGGATCCCGGAATTTTGGCCTGAAAATTGCCGGGATTGGAAGCCCCCAATCCCGATCCCAGCATTGGCCATAAATGTTTTTTTTTTTAATGCCGGGCAGCACTGAGCACCTTCAGCAGAGTGCTCTGATGCTACACGGCTCCCCCTTCCCTCGGCTGTGCACACTGCTCAGCATGACGCGAGGAGCACCTGCCAATTCACCCGTCTACATGTCCATCATGTAGTTTCTCTGCTGCCACCGCCCAGTAAGTCACTGTGTGGGCTGGGGAATTTTTTTGTTAAAACCATGCAATCACGGGTATCTGGGATTGAGTTTTTTCAATCCCGAATCCTGGGATTGAAAATTCGTCCCGGGATTGGCCTCCCTACCACGCATCAGGCCCTCCCGTGGCCATCTTGTCTCCTCCTGTAGCCAGAATGAGCTTCTGTGCAGAAGCTCATTCTGACCTGGCACACAGTCAGTTAGTGAGTCACCTGACCACTGTGCTGCCCAAGCGGAGCTGAGCTTCGATTGCGACAGCAGCCGGTGGGTGGGGGCAGCTTCAGAGCCCTGGAATGCTCCTAGGAATTCCCTACGCATTTGGGATGCTTATGCCTAGGGCTGGCTCTGGCCGATGTTATTTGATATTTGAGCTGCTAGTTTGAATGCAGAGTACTCTCCTCCTTAATATAAAAAACTGCAATTGGTGCTTTCCCAGTATACCAAAGTGGCTGTTTGCTCACGGAGTTACTGTTATATATTGCATTTGTTCTGGCAGTTTACAAAATCTGCACTTGCACAGAGCTCACATTATCAGTGATGTCCGTAAACTATAGGGTTCGTTTGCATACCTCTCTGAATTAGGCTCTATGTGTCATGTTCAGATTAACATACTTTAGTAAATAAGATTTTTTAAATTAAAAAAGTTTTAGGCACACATGTATAAAACTAAGTTTGCGCAATAAAATAAATAATCTTTAGTACTTTTTCTTATACTTGATATAAAATCAAACACACGGGAGTGGTCTGGCTTGCTCTGGGTACAGACATGCTGCTTTCTAGCTCCTGCAGCTAGCTCCATCAAACACTGACTTTGGGGACATATTACCCCCCAATAAGGTCCATACTGCCTCCCCACTCTTTGGACAACTCAGAAGCATGGAGAGCCGCACTCGGGGCCTACCGCTCTCCTGAAAACGCAGCCTCTGGTAGTTGCCAGGTCCCGCCGCGACAAACTCTCATCTCCCGCTGTGCCCAGGATAATGGCGGCCCCTCAAAAGGCAACCCCAGCGGTGTGGCCATGGGATGCAGCTGCTCCCTCTCCGTGTGGCCACCGCAGCTCCGGCATTATAGATAGGAGCTCCTTCCTGACACCCAGCCACCATCTTGGAAACCTCCTGCAGCCTGCTGTGTGTGGATGCAGGAGCTGTATAGCTTCTTGCCTGTCTGTCACGCCCCCCTCATTGTGTAAGTCTGTGCCATCCTCAATGTGCTGTGGCTTGGCTGTCCTGCTGTGTCTCCCCTCTGGACTGGATCATCAAGTACTGCTCCTAGAGCCCTGTGTGCAGCAGTTCTTCACTTGCAGCTGCTGCACCACTCTCTGCTCTATCCAAGTTGCTTTTGTACTTCTCCTCTGATGCTGGCTCACTTCTGGGGGACCCCGAGGCAGGTACTGTGACCTGGTGCATTCTCTACGAGCCTGTGGTCCTATTTTGTCAGGACTCTGGCTGATGCTCTTTCCCCTCCCTTGCTTCACTTTGGCTGCTGTCCATTCCACACAGTGGGCCTGATTCAGACCCACTCGCGAGTGCTATGCGCTCACGAGCAGGTCGATGTTTGGCCACTGCGCACGCCGGAGCCGGCTTTGACGTGTGCATGCTCAAGACCCAGCTAGCAACGGGCGCTCTGTCGCTCCATGTCTCGCACCAAAAGGGGGCGGCTGTCAATTTTGATAGACAGCTCGCTCCGTTTTGGAGGCGGGCAAGGGGGGGTGGCTGGCCAGATGGAACGCCTGCCCTTTGGGGGCGGTCCCACTGACATCACGAGTGGGGCTTGCGGGAATGAAACAATACCGCAAGGGTTTCGTCGCAAGCCCCAATGGTCACCCACAGCTATGCGAGCGGCCCGGAGTCCGCACTAAAAAAAAAAAAAATGCCCTGATTCAGAGCGAGCACTCTTTCAGAGCATCCAGCTCTGAATCAGGCCCTCTGTTCAACTATACTCACACCTTCCAAGTCACTTCAGTCCTGTTACCGGACATACAGGAAATGTTTCTATAATTATATGACGTCCACACAGTGTCCAGCCATACTCATAACCACCAAGTCACCCCTGCCCTGTTGCCGGACATACAGAAAATGCTCCTATAATTATGTGAGACCCTGTCTTGCTACCAATCCCATGCAGTGTCCAGCTATACTCATACCTGCCTAGCACCCCTGCCTTGCCGTCGGAGGTGCAGAAAATGTTCCTATAATTGTGTGAAGTCCTGTCCTATGATGCCAGCCTAGCCACTTTATAGGGGATATAAAATAGCAACAGCCTTACCCGTGGTACATGTTGTGTGGATTATTTCCTATCGGTGTCTGCTTTACATCTACCTGCTTCATGGGGAAAGATAAGAATTCCCAGAGAAGAGACTATACTCGCCCTGTTAATACTCCCTCTCGCTCCGACCTGTGGCAGTTTCTCCTACCCTCTGGTACTACCTTGACTGGGGAATCATCTCCACCTCCCTACCCCCAGCTCTCCCCTGCCTCTGGCTCATCTTCCCAGGCAGGTGAACCCCACCTGAGCCAGGACACAAATATGGATGTTGGAAGTGACTCGCAGATTATACAATTATTGCGGTTTATGCTGACCAAGCAGGACTTTGAGCAGTTGGAACGTAGAATCCAGGACACTGTCCGCACGGAAATAGCCTCCATTCAGTCTGATGTATCGCATCTTGGTACTAGGTTGGTCTCTCTGGCAGACTTTACTGCTTATGTCGTATGATATCATAATGCGCTCTGGGAAACTGTAATCCGGCAGGCAACTGAATTCAGACTCCTCCAAAATCGGCTCGATGACTTGGATAACAGAGGTAGGAGGAATAATCTAGGTGTCAGGGGTGTATCAGAGGACGTACCACCTCAGGGCCTCATCGATTTCCTTACTAGAGTTTTCAACTAAATCTTGGGGCAGGACCCTGGCTCCACCATTCTGTTTGACAGAGCTCATCGTGCCCTCCGGCCTAGGGGTGCTCCGACAGATCGCCCACGAGACATCATACGTCGCCAGGACTTTGTACATAAAATTCGTTGCCTGGATGACATTGATGTTGATGGCCAACGTATCCAAATCTTCCAGGACCTTTCTTGGGTGGCCCTTCAGAACCGAAGATTGCTACAGCCTTTGACCTCGGAGCTCCGTAAGCTGAATATCAAATATTCGACTCTTGGAGGCTTCAGCACCCAGGAGATAGAGATTACACATTCTTTTCTAGGCCTCATGACGTGTATTCTAGGATAAATTATCTCTTTTTGCCACATAGGTTCCTTCACCTTCTTCGGCATACTGATATTGGTCTCACCACTTGGTCAGATCATGCTCCTGTTGCCCTGACACTGTTGACCTCTTGTCCTTCTACCAATGTGTGTGGCGACTTAATGAGCAAATTCTTGATGACCCTCGTGTAAATCCCAGCTGGAGGCAGCACTTCATGATTACTTTTCCACTAATGAAACATATGAGGTCTCCAGTGTCACGATGTGGAAAGTCCATAAATGTGTACTTCATGGTAAGTTAATTCAATTGGCAACCATGTTGAAGAGGGAAGGCTAAAAACGTGCTCTATTAAAAAACTTTCGGATATGCCGGAATCATTTCCTTCAGTGGGGTAACAAACCAGGCAAGTATTTGGCTAGGGCCCTTAGGGCACAGAGAGCCTCTCTTTATATTCAGCCTGTTAGGGATTCTACAGGCCACACTTGCACATGTACTTACGACCTTGCAGCTGATTTTTGTGCCTACTATATTAAACTATACAATTTATGTGACCCTTAATCCACAGAGCAAATAGCTTCCTTTCAGGCTCTGGTTGCTGACTATCTTCATGACATTGGGTTTCCTACTCTCACAAAGGAAGATCGGATTTGGTTAGACTCTCCTTTTTCTCTGATTGAGCTAGAGGAGGCCCTTAAGTCAACCCCCTCTGGGAAAAGTCCTGGCTCCGATGGCTTTCCCATCACATATTATAAGACCTTCCGAGCTCACCTACTACTTAAAATGCTTATGGTGTTTAACACGATCACAGGTGACCGTTATTTATCACTGCAATCCCTGGAGGCCAATATTACTGTCATCCATAAGGCAGGTAAGTACCCAGCCCAATGTTCCAGCTACCGCCTAATTTCCTTACTTAATACGGACATTAAATTGTTTGCTAAATTTTTAGCTAATAGGCTTAAAATTTTACTTCCTACACATACATTCGGACCTCGGACCAGGTAGGTTTTGTTCCTGGGAGGGAAGCCCGGGGCAATACCACAAAAGTTATAGATCTCATACACCTAACTCCCGGTAGCTGTCCTAGTAATTTTACTCTCAACCGATGCCGAGAAGGCATTTGACCGGGTTGATTGGTTGTTCATGTAGGGGGTCCTGCGGCACTTGGGCCTGGGTCCTGAGTGCCTCCATAGGATTATGGCATTGTATCATTTCCCGTCAGTCCGAATAAGGATCAGTGGCGTTTTATAAGATTCGGTTGGGATTAGCAACAGCACCAGACAAGGTTGCCCTCTTTCCCCTCTAATATTCATCCTCTGCATGGAAGCACTGTCTCCTTCTATCCGCTCTAAGTCTAATGTCACAGGTCTCCAGGTTTGCGGGAGTGGAGTATAAATTTCAGACGATCTCTTAGCGGTTCTCTCCAACCAGTTCGTCTCTGTCCCTAATCTTTTAGCGTAATTCCAAAGGTTTGGCGCTCTCTCTTATCTTAAAGTCAACCAATCAAAATCAATTGCTGCAAACTTGACAACACCCTTGCACTCTGTAAATATGTTGAAACAATCTTTTGCTTTTGCTTGGCATAACACTAGCCTAAAGTACCTAGGAGTTGTCCTTAACAAAGACCTGTCCAGTCTGTTTGCAGACAACTTTTGGCCTTTACGCCAAACTCTTTGGTTCGAGCTAAGAAATTGGAGTGCAACCTTTTCTTGGTTAGGACAGGTTAGGTTGTGAAAATTAATATTCTACCCAGAGTTTTATATTTACTGCAGGCTCTCTCTATTCATGTCCCTAAGCAGTGGTTAAGGGATTTACATAACTTGGCTGAGGAATTTGTCTGGTGGGAATAGAAAACCTTGTTTTAAGCATGTCATCCTGTTCAGACGTAAGCATATGGGGGGACTTCAACTCCTGCACTTTTCCATATATTACGATGCTATTATGCTTGGTAGAATAATGGACTGGTCAAGTGATGGAGATGCAAGACAGTGGGTTCAGTTGGAAAACCATTCCGCCTCTACTGATCTTTCACTGTACCAGTGGAGATCCAGGATGCCTATTTTAATGCATCCGACGATAGGACCTACCTTGGTGAGATGGATCAAACTGAGGAGACACACATGGATTACTTCTCCCTTTTCACCTTTAACCCCCCTCTTCGGCAACACCGACTTCCCTCCAGGTGCATCTAGGGTGCTCTTTCGTATCTGGTCACAGCAGGGTGTCTCAGGAGTCGGCCAACTGTTGGATTCTGGGAGGATCTTGCCTTTTGGTTCTCTACAGTTTAAATGGGCATTGGCGGATGCTGAGATTTGGCTTTATTTAGCACTTTGTTCAAAGCCGTGAAATGCGATTGGCCTGCAGTAGACCATTGACCCTTTTTGAAGACATGTGTCTGACACCTACATGCCCATCACACCACCTTTCTACATGTTATAATTTTTTTATTGAACATATATATTTGGAACACCACAAATTTCTTGGTGATTGGGAACGTGATTTGCAGGTCTACTTTAGTCCCCAGGATTGCAATAAGATTTTTGATAACTCCTTTGCTAGTTTGGTTAGCTACTCAGTTATTGAGGCTCAATATAAGGTAGTTTCACGTTGATATAGATGCCCCCAAATTTTAGCAAAAATGTTTCATAATGTGCCTAATAGCTGTTGGTGTTGCAACTCCGCAGAAGGTTCGCCTTTACACATCTGGTGGGAATGTTCAGCCCTTCGCCCCTTTTGGGAGAAAGTTATTAATCTCTCTGAATCAGTTTTGGGTTGTGAAGTCCCCTCTGACCCCTCCTTTTGGCTCTTAAATCTACTACTTGGCCCCCTAGCGACTTACAAAAAATCCCTACTTAAATTCCTCAATTGTGCTGCAAAGACAGTAATTCCCTCTTTGAAGGAATGGTTTACTAGAATAGATCTATATATGTATATGGAGGATCTCCGGCTCGGAATAGAGAAAAATAAGGAATTCTGCTCTATTCGATAATGAAGTTAACATTTCATATTGAATACCCCTCTAAGTCTGGTATTGGTGAGATGAAAACACATGGTGATATCCCACTTGTATCACCAGATAACGCTGTTTGTTACTATGCTAGGTGAAATCAATGGATTTCGGTTTATTATTTGTCTCAGGACCAGTGAAAAAGACTTGCTACAATAGGCCGTGCTTAGTGATCAAACCAAGGACCCCTTATCCACCAACTTTTTTTGGAAACTATAACACTTATTCCAAAAACATTCACTCTGGATCAAATGCATGTGTACACTGTGTGCAGGCTGTGTCCATCTCCGTGCTTGACAACAATTTGAGGGCACTTATGTATGGTATATTATGAATTGGGGGCACTTCTGTGGTATAATATGGTGTTCCAATCAAAGATGAAGGGAAGTGCTCTATCTCCCCCATTCTGGCACCGGTAGATTCAGTAGTACACTTGAAAGAGGCCCATGAGAGGCTATTCTCTGGTGTCCATGTGTGAATACCTTGGCACTGCAGAAATCATTATGGTGACCAGAGATGGGGGAGTATCAATCCCATCCTTGCTTCAATAATCTCAGGTTCACCCTCATTTGAAAGAGGGGGGTCCCCTGTTTTTCAAATATAGTGGTTATCAACTTGCACTGCAAAAATACTAGTAGAGTTCAGCCAGTATGTAACAAGTATTTCATATGTAAATTGGATGTATGCAATAGCTTATTGTTGTGTAAAAATTACATGTATGTTACCACTTCTAGTATTCACACTATTATATAGAGGCCCGTTCATCATTCTTTAAAGTAGGTGACCTATTCATTGTATTGGATATCACAGGAGATTTCAGACCAACCCTTCTTCAAATGGGAAGAAGATACAGGTTGCGAAGAGGGATCCATCCAGTGATGTGCTGTGAGGTCAATGGCTGGGAAGGCACACATGGAGATGGGTCTGAGTGCTGGAAGCCCGTCTCACCCCCTACTCACTGTAATTCTCCCCTCACAACACTAAGCTTCAGTGTCCATTGATTATATTACCTGCATCACTGTCTTATCTTGCTTCTGCTGACTGAGCTCTGATCTCTAAACACTGCAGTGTACTTCCTGGTCACATGACACATCCAAGGTATCCAACAGTGCTCAAGGCATGCCCCCTATACTCAGAGGCAAGCCTATATTAGTTCTCTTTTTGTGCAGCTTGTGGTGTGGCCCCGTCCCCAGCTCTGCAAGCAGTGTCTTACTATACAGAAGCAAGGCTGAGCTGCTGCTGCCTCATCTATCATCTCCCTGCAGTCCGGGGGAACTCAATTATAAAAATTTATAAAATAAACAAAGAAGATATTTATAAGTTATAAATATCTTCTTTGTATTATTCTAATAATTTTATATATCAAATCTAAGGAGTATGACAGGGGAGGCTTTGCAGGACGGAACTTGAGTTTCTGGATTCGGGACATTTAGTTTTTTTATTTGCAGAAGACCGAGGATGCCTCCGTGGAGAAAAGGACCGGTTCAGGTATTGTAGGTGAGTATGTGTGAGTGTGTACGTGTGTAATAAACGTATACTGTCACGATGTGTGTGTCTTGTCTTTATTTTAACATTTCTTTACAGGTGAACTATAGGTACCAATGGGCCCTTAATGCCCCACATGCTGGTACTAGTGGTTCTCCAAGTACCAGCATGCGGTGGAGGCTTGCTGGGACCTGCAGTTCTACTGTTAAAGACAATGTTTTCACTTATATTTTTACACACATTTTACACATATCAGCCTAGGACTGGGGTGCCCTGGAGAGGGGGACCCTTTATTGGGGTAATGGGTAATGCTTTGGCTAGGGGACCCGATGATAGGGTTTCCCTGGCTGTGGCATTACTCCCCCCCCCTCCCCGCTAGAAATAGCCAGGTGCTGGTTATGGAAATTACAGGTAAACCCTAGGCAGTTTTTCCCCTGTATTTACACAACCAGGACTGGCTATGAAAAGTCTGGGGCTGGTTGTGCTTTAAGGGGGGGGGGCACGTAATTTAAAAAAAAAATTAACACTTAACAAGCATTTCACACTGTGGGCCTGATTCAGACCCGCTCGCAAGGGCATAACGCTCGCAAGCGGGTCGATGGTGGTCCAGTGGCTCACTACAAAAGGGGCGGCTGTCGATGTTGATCGACAGCTCACCCCGTTTTGTAGGCATGGCGGGGGGTGGCTTCACAAATGGAGGTGTTCCCATGCGAACGTCTGCCGTTTGTGGGCGGCCCCACTGACATCATCAGTGATGTCAGTGGGAGAGCTTCCAGCTCTATTAGAGCCAGAAGCTCTCTGGGGCTTGCGGCCACGAGACCCTACCACAAGGGTCTCTTCGCCAGCTCGATGGTCGCCATCGTCTTGACCATCGCGACCATCATCCTGGCCACTCGCAATAGCTGTGAGTGGTCACCCACAGCTATGCGAGCGGCCAGGAGGCTGCTCCAAAAAAAAAAATACCCTGATTCAGAGCGAGCGCTCTCAGGGCCTAAGATACATTCATGCATCTGACTGATGTATGCATGCATCTGTGTCAAATAGAACTGCTCATACTAAAATCAAAGTATGAAGCACTTCTATTCATTTGGGGATTTGGAGTTCGTTTTACTTTCGATTTGCAAATTGAATGTTAGTAAATTAAGGGATCCTATATTCTTCTATGGGAAAATATCGATGTTTTGCAGAAATTCAATTGACACAAAATTTATTTTTCAAAACCAAAAATCGAGCAGAAAACAAAATTGAACATTTGGAAATAAAACACCCTAATCTCTGGTGAAAATAGACAAAATTAGAGAATTATTTCACCCAATTGTAACATTCACCCAACACAGGCAATGTAGCCTTGCAGTTCTACTAGTGGGATGTTATTTAGGAAATGTTACACTTTAGTTGAATTCCAAAGAAAAGGTTTGTTCAAAATGTTTCAATGCAAACATGAAATTAGTTTTTAAATAAACCTGTAGGTCCTTCTTCAGTACACAGAGAAACAATCCTTGTTGTCTAGATTGACTGCAGATGGCACTATTACTATGATAGTGTGTTATTTTCACCCAAAGTCCTTGCTTACAGGGTCACCCAACTGCATATTTTGCTCGTTCTGCACAGCCCAGGATCCCATCCATTCTTAGAAAGCTTTAAAACGTCATTGAGTGGAATACATTTCATCGTAATCAATGATTAACACACTGTTGTTGAAAGGTTACTAAGTACCACAAATGATTTATCTATCGTGCCAAAAAAAATAAAACCAAGAGTCAATGATGAGCAACCAGCATTGACCCAGGCTTACCCGCTGTGTGTCAACACCTCATACACTTACCGACTCTTACTGTGAGTGTGAACAGCTTTCAAACTTGGGGCTTGACACAGGTTGGTTCGCAAGGCTGCGGACGCACGCAACCAGTCGATTTTGCGTTCTGCGCAAGCCAGCCACTGTGATCAGGTATGCGAACGCAGCGGACATGCAGCGGCACAAAGAAATGATTGACAAGAAGAATGCAGTTACAGGGGCGTGCATAATTAAGCCCTTCAGATGGCATACACAGCCAGAGGTCTAGATGGCGACAGGAAGTTTTTGCAGTTTGTAAGTCAGGCTCACACAACTGTGCATATGGGCCGATGTTACCGATGTTTTCGCTAACTTGTGGATGTATGTAATGGGAAGAGAGTGGCTTTATACAGTGGTGGGCGTCTTGGTATAGTGCTGTAATCGAATTAATTTGCATATTTTCGCAGGGAGCTGTGCGTGCGAATGCAGACTTGCGTTCCCTGCTGAATCAGGCCCTTGGTCCCTAATTTTAGACAGAGATGTGCGCAGACCTCTGTGTTTTGGTCTTGGTTTTAAATCATTGTAGTGCTTTGGTTTTGGTTTTGTCAATACCACTTTTTTGTATTATATCAGTGGTTCCCAAACTTTTTTGAATCGTGGCGCCCTAGTACATCAGAATTGTTTTCACAACACCTCTAAGCCAAAAGTTTATTGAGAAATTCAGTAAAAAATGTGGTGAAGTAGTACAGTGAAGTAAATTGTGTTTACCTGTCATCCTTAGGTTTGGTTATATAGTGTTGGACAGGTTTGTGCTTCTGTTTGTGCACATATTTACATTACAGTGCCCATAAAGAATTTAATATGGTGCAGGACCACCAACCTGAGGCACCCCTGCAAAGTGTCCCGAGGCACCCCAGGGTGCCGCGGCGCACAGTTTGGGAACCACTGTATTATATGACACTTTAAAGTTTACAGCACATGCTGTGGCTAAATGAGGTGTCGGACAAACATACATTGGTAATTAATAGACAATTGGTCATATATTAATCAGCCTATGCTCCATTCAACTAACTACAATCATTAAGTTGATATATATGTACTGATGAAAATGGCAATATATTAAAAGGCATTTAAACGTTGACTATATACTCGCTACCTCAGAGTTTTCCTATTGTTGATGCTTGAAGTGCTGCACCTTGAATCCTAACCTGTTCATCCTATATGTGGGGGCAACCAGCTAAGCAATCATTTTCAATAGGAGGGCCGGACAATGTGTCTATTTGTATGTATGCATGTATATATAAATATATATATAGAGAGAGAGAGAGAGAGAACAGCATAAGTGACACTCACTAAAATTTTAGCCTTTATAGTAAGCAGTAGATCAGACAGAATTATAAGCAAAATATTTGAATGAGTGACCGCCTCAAGCAATAGAATTATAATGTGCTAAATTGCTGATATCTATGAATAAGTATATTACGGCAGTGGTGTCACTCACCCTGGTGACACCGGGTGTGGACCCCGGATAAGATAATAGTGTGCCGATAAGAAAGGAGGCATGGCCTCACAGATGGGGGCATGGCCTCACAGGTAGCAGCATGACCTCTCACACCAAAAATCTGTTTTAGTCACTCTGAGGGTCCGGAGATGCGGCCTGCCCCCAGGGACCACTCTGTGTGCAGTGCCGGCTCCCTCACTGTGTCAGGAGCCGAGTGCTGCACGTAAGGCTACAGTTCATCATCCGTCTCCTGTCACTGAGGAGGAGTCAGCACTTTGGTGTCACTCCTAGGCAGGTGATACCCGGGTGTTGCCCGCACCCCACTTGCGACACCCCTGATTACAGTCACCATGATGGAGCTTAATATTTAAGGAGTTGAAGAGCTGCATGTACTGAAACAAAACAGAAATCACCAGGCTTAACAGTATGATAGAGTATCCTACCATACAGGGCTGGATGATTTAGCCTTCAGGGGGCCCGGGGCACTTAAGACAGGGGGACCTGCTCCCACTCCTCCGGCTCTCCATGTGGCTCCATTTGGGCGTAAACAGCCACTAACACCGGCATTTCTTCTCGCCCCCTTCCGAGGAGGCAAGAAGAAGCTTGCAAAAAGTCCCTATCAGGACTTTAGACGGGTTTAGCCACTATACACTGTCTAATTGGGCACATAATGGGCACTCAAAGCAATTGAATTGCTTCATTGGGTGCCCATTATTTATTGTGGTGCCCAAAGCAATTGCATCACCCCCAATAAGTATGTGTGTGTGTGTGTGTGTGTCATACATGCCTACCCTCCCGGTTTTCGCGGAAGGCTCACGATTTTTCGGGTAATCCCCCGCAGCCCCGGAAGGGTAGGCATTTCTCCCATATTGGCCTGGGAAATCAGGCAGGAGACGGACTGAGAGGGGGTGAGACATGTAGGAGCTGGTGTAAGAGAGGGGGGAGACACATGCAGGAGCTGTGCAGCCAGGCTGGGAGACACATGCAGGATTTGGCCCGGGAAAACAGGCAGGAGACAGACTGAGAGGGGGTGACACATGTAGGAGCTGGCGTAAGAGAGGGGGGAGACACATGCAGGAGCTGTGCAGCCAGGCTGGGAGACACATGCAGGAGCTGTGTGATTTGTGGGTCAACCGGGAGGGAGAGGAGTAAAATTATGCAATTCTAATGGAATCACGTCATATTGGCTCCGTCCGATTGACCCGTGGATCGCAGCATTTTGCAGTGAGGGGATAGGGCTTAAGAAGATGGTGACTGTTCTCCAGTCTGTCAGGGGGGTTTTCTGGGTACTCAGAACCCCCCCTGCATGCGCTAGTGGACTTAGAGGGGGTGACACATGTAGGAGATGTCCTGTAAGAGGAGGGCACAGGCAGGAGAAGAGGAGACACATGCAGGATCTGTGCAGGGAGGCTGAGATACAGGAGATGGACTAAAAGGGCAGAGACAGGACTTAGTCACATACACAGGAGATGGGGTGTGAGGGGAGCTGCTACAGGCACTGGAGCTGTGGAGATAGAGGAGGCACACAGGATACTTTCTAAAAGGGACGTTGCTCATGCTGGGAGCCTGGAGTTGCTCTCCTTCTAGGGTTCAGAGAGCAGCTCCACCAATCAGAGACTCTTCCAGTCAGCATGTGCAAAACTCTGCCAATCAGAGCTCAGCACATGCCATTATGCCGAGACTCATGGGAGAGATTTTTCAGTGTATCTCTTCTGTTTCAACCCTTAAGATGGGTACACACTTGGCTGACCCGATGACCTATCTAATGATTGGTAAGTGCATACACACTTACCAATTGTTCTGCTTAAGAATTTGAGTTGAGATGTCAATCACCACTGGATCCCTGCAGCAAGTGTATGGGTGGGCGGCGTTCTGCTTGTACACACAGCCAGTCAGGGCCAGCTCAAGGCATGTTCGACCAGTGCGGTCGAACAGGGGTGCCACCCAATAGAGGGTGCACCCCTCCCAATCTTCCCGATTTCAGCAGTACAGTCAAATTTTTTGGGCACTGCCCTGCTGTTCCACCCGAGGGCCGAAGTGTCCTGCCAGTGGTCGAGAGGTTGAGCACCTCCATTGCCGCAGCTCTGTGGCTGTGCCGGCCCCAGAGAAGAGGAATGGATGCGGCATCCATTCAGTGTAGGAAGAGAGCTGAGGGCAGCCCAGCTACAGACGGAGTGCTGGGTTTGCCCCCAGCCTGACGTTAAATGGGAGGCGTGCCATATGGACACGCCCCCAAATTGCGTCATTTATGGGGCGTGGCCTATTGGCAATTGGGCCACACCCTTTTTGGGCACAGGAGGCAGAGCCGCGCGCAGAGCTATGTGGCGTCGGAGTCCCGTGCACAGGGCACGGTTCCTGCTGCAGCCATCCCTGCGGCCAAGAGTGCTGATATATCTACTTCTATATCGCCCATCTACTGTGCTGCACAGCTGACACAATATATCTGTGAATGACATAGGTCACAGACATGTCTGGGGTACACACCTGCCGGCGCACTCGCGAATGAACGGCCAAAATATTGCCCATTGTGTACCCATTACTGAGTACAGCACAATAGATCCGGCCTAGTGCCCTGCGGCGGTTACTGCAACAGTGTGCTCCAGCCGGGGGCCCCTGAGAGTACCCCTGTGCCCCCCCTTAATTCTGCTCTGCCTTCATATCTATTAGAATTCAAAACCAATCAGCTCCTGTCATTTTTCAAGCATAGGGCTTCATTTGTGTTACAAACAAATATGGTATTTATGAATGTAAATAGCGCTGGTTTGCAGCTTCCTTCCAGCGTTTTATTTTTTCAAGCCCCATTGAAAATGTATGCAGACCTGTATGTAGCAATGAGCGGTGTTTTGCACTTACCGCTCATTGCCTTAGTTTGATTTCTCAGCTGCAGTAATCTAGCACTGACGAGCACTATGGTCCGGGCTGGAGGATGCAGCATCCGGGTCCCTGCCCACAATTCACTGCTGTATCTTTTTTTCCATCCCTTCCCTCCCACCCTCCAACCCTTTTGTTACACTCTCCACCTCCTAGTCTCTGCCCCCTCCCTGAGTTTCATCTTTTATTTATTTTTAATACATTTTTTGTGGTGTTTTTTTATGTGTCCCATGAACTCTGTACCTCCATGATACAGAGCGTGGGACAGCCCCCCTCCCCCAGTGCACAGCAGATTGCAGCCAATGACCTTCCTTCCTTCCACCCTCCCATATCAGTTGGCAGACCCTCCCTTCTTCCCTCCCATAGCAGCAGTAGCCAGTGTCTCCCCCCCTTGAAAATGGTGGTGCACGCAGGTCCAAATACTGACATTAAGAATATTGGGAGGTATGTGTCACAAGCCGTTCATGCGAACACCGGGGGACCATTCACTCAACTCCGCCATCTACTGTCCATCATCCCTGCTCTATTCTGGATTGGTTCCTGCGGCTATTTCCTTCTGGTATGAATGCTGCTCCGATACCGGTGATAGCGTTTCGTGTGTTTCCGGTTTTGGTGTTGTCTCCTGTTATACAGTCGAGTACCCAGTTCTCCTGTCTACTTCTATTACCTGCCATTTGTGTCATCTAGGCGGCACGGTCCGCATATCTACTACCTGCCATTTGTGTCATCTAGGCGGCACGGTCTGCATATCCACGTTCTACCGTTTGTGTCATCCATGCGGCATAGACTGCACTCAGTGTCCAGAGTGCACAGTTCAGCGTCCAACTGCTTGTGTCAACCCGGTGGCAGAGGCCGCAATCCAGCGTCCAAAGTATGCAATCCAGCGTACCACCGCTTGTGTCATCCCGGTGGCACAGGCCGCACTCCAGAATCCAGTTGCTTGTATCAGTCCAGCGGCACAGCCCGCAATCCAGCATCCAAAGTACGCAATCCAGCGTACCACCACTTATGTCATCCCAGCGGTCGCATGTTTTTCTACGGCCCACAGGCCACAGCCAGCCAGGGCTGCTACACGGCCCAAAGGCCGCATCTTGCTCTACGGCCCAAAGGACGCAACATATCTCAATACCCTCGGGCCCCGACTAGTCAAAGACTTACCAGCCTTCAAGGCTGCTCCACGGCCGCAGCTAGCTAGCCAAGTATTCCAGTCCTCAAGGCTGTTGCAGGACTATTCACACAAAAGATATTAACCGCTCCTTAACATTATGGCTTAGTACATCTCCCCCCTATAAATGAATCACTGTATCCAAAATACAGTATAATATACTTTACACATAAAATAGCATAGACCAGTTGTTCCCAAACATTTTTACTACATGGTACCCTTAGTGGCTCATCAGTCTTTTCACGGCACCTCTAGACCAGCATCGAAAGCAGCATCAGATCGCAAAAGCATGTAGTGGGTGTCTATTTACATAAGACGCCTCCTGCGACTTTTGAATATTTTTACAAAGTCGCTACTTACATAGATGCAGTGGCTATGCTATAGCGTCCATCTCAGGCCCAGATACATTATACAGTATATTTAGCACTTGTGTGTGGTGGAAGGATGTATTGAGGACCACGGTAATGATACTATTACATTGTTGTAAATATTTAAAATAAAGATAAAGTGCATAAAAGACTAAAGTGAGAGTTTTTCGAAGTGGAGATGTTGCCCATAGCAACCATTCAGATTATAGCTATTATCTTCTAGAAGTTGCTAGTTAAATATTAAGTAGAATCTGATTGGTTGCTATGGGAAACATTTCCACTTCTATAAACATGCACTTTAGTAAATATACCTCTTTATCTCTATTTAAAATATTTATAACATGCAATAATAGCTTTACCATTGTCTGCAATACTCCCTTCCACCCTACCCAGTGCTAAATATACTGTACTGTCTTATTTGACAATCAAAAGTGTGATTATAAAAAAAATATTAAATTACATATATTCTATTTTAATTGATATTAACAATTACACTACCTCAGGGCTTCAGACATTGTGCCACAGACTGTCACTAACATTATCAGACGAGACATCAGAGGGTAAATATACTAAAGTGATAGTTTTTATAAATGAGTTTTAAAAGTGATGTTGCCCATAATAACCAAGCAGATTCTACTTAACATTTAACTAGCACCTTCTAGAAGATAATAGCTAGAATCTGATTGGTTGCTGTATGGAGAAATTAGTAGTATACATTGCTGAGGCGTGATTTTGGCCCATTCAACCACACAGTCTTCAAATCTTGAAGGTTCTCTTCTTCTATGAAGTCTGGGCCTGATTCAGAGCCGCTCGCTAGATGCGATCGCTCGCATGATGTGTATGCAAATTATGTAACCAATGCTCCCGCACAGCAATTCATTAGCACTCCCAGTATTCCTTACCGAACGATCACATAGTGTTTGCAGACACCCACCAGCCTGTCTTAAGATGCCCACTTGTGCACGTCATGTCCAGGAAGTGTATGCAACCATCGGTACATGGATGCTATCGCAGGGATTGAGATTGACCATACCCTGCCGCAAGCACTGCTAGAACTTCAGTGTAAAAAGAAGCCAGATGACATGTACTATAATGCTGTCTTTTAACGCCGTTGAGATGCTCAAGCACGCCTGTGTTTGCTCCTCTACTCCCCCATTTTTAATGGCCAGCCCGTTACCACCTACAAACGGCTTCCTCTATCAATCACTCTGCTGGGCTGTCTATGCTAAGGTATGCACATGTGCACAATGCATACACACTGCATACCATCCGCAGCAGCGAGAGTATGCATCTTAGCAAGCGGGTCTGAAGCAGGCCCTCTGATCTTTAGTTCTTTCCATAGATTTTCAATTGGAGTCAAGTCAAGTGATTGGCTGGGCCATTCTAGCAGCTTTATTTTCTTTCTCTGAAACCAATTGAGAGTGTCCTTGGCTGTGTGTTTGGGATCATTGTCTTGCTGAAATGTACACCCTCATTTCATCTTCAGCTTCCTGGTAGATGGCAGCAGTTTTTTTTATCAAGAATGTCTCGATACATTTTTCCATTCATCCTTCCTTCAATCACATGAAGTATGCCAGTACCGTATGCTGAAAAACAGCCCCACACCATAATGTTCCCACCTCCAAACTTCACTGTTGGTATGGTGTTTTTGGGGTAATGTGCAGTGCCGTTTCTCCTCCAAACATGGTGTGTATTATCCAAAGAGTTAAATTTTGGTCTCATCTGACCAGACTATATTGTCCCAGTATTTTTCAGGCTTGTCCAAATGTAGTGCAGTACACTTTATACAAGCTTCATCTTGCTTTTTCTTCAGCAATGGAGTCTTGCGTGGTGAGCGTGCATACAGGCCATGGCGGTTGAGTGTATTACTTATTGTTTTATTTGAAACAATTGTACTTGCTAATTCCAGGTCTTTCTGAAGCTCTCCACAAATGGTCCTTGGTTCTTGGACAACTCTTCTGATGATTCTTTTCACTAATTTGTCAGAAATCTTGCGAGGAGCACTTGGTCGTGGCCGGTTTATGGTGAAATTATGTTCTTTCCACTTACAGATTATGACCCCAACAGTGCTCACTGGAACATTCAGAAGTTTAGAAATCCTTCTGTAACCAATGCCATCAATATGTTTTGCAAAAATAAGTTTGCAAAGGTCTTAAGAGAGCTCTTTGCTTTTACCCATCATAAGATGTTTCTTGTGTGACACCTTGGTATTGAGACAGCTTTTTATAGGCCATCAGTTGGGACTGAACCATCTTATATTAATTTGCACTGACAAGGGGCAGGATTGCTTTCTAATTACTGGTAGATTTCAGCTGGTGTCGACTTTCCATGCCTTTTTGCACCTCCTTTTCTTCATGTGTTCAATACTTTTTCCCTGTGTCATTTCACATTATTACACATAACTTTATCTATGGTTTGATTTCTTTTCATGTGTGGATTGCATGGGTTGTTGCTGACATTTGGTGAAAATGTCATTACAATAGCCCCATTATAATTAGATTTACTGAGAAAAATATTGCTGTGTTCAATAGTTATTTTACCCACTGCATATTGTGTATATCAGTGATATGATTGGCATGATGATAGAGTACACATTTGTATCAAAATAACCCAGTGTTTCAGATGAAATTATGCTGGGTACATACTTGACGATAAGCGATATATCGCAAGTGCATTGGTGGGTGAGTACACCTGATATGTCTATGAACGTCGTCGTTCACAGATATATCAGGTTGGTCCTGCAGCACAGCCAATGCCGATAAATCTGCATTGATCATTTTGAACCTTAGGGACACTATTATTTTGTACAATTGCATTTTGGATCCAGTGCGGAATTAACCTGTTTCTCTTGATTTTGTGGGTAGATGCACTAAGCTGTGGAGAGAGATAAAGTATCAACCAATCAGCTCTTGACTGCCATGTTACAGGCTGATTTAAAAATGACAATTAGGAGCTTATTGGTTGAGACTTTATCTCTCTCCAAGGCTTAGTACTATGTACCGTCCCGGCACCTTTTGCACGACTTCAAGATATTGTGCACTGGGGCGGCACCACCAGTACCCGGAAGTGCAGTAGTGCCCGAAACGTCTTCAAGACTCTCCTGGCCGCTGTAATCATGGCAGAGTGCCTGTCTGTAGCATCCAAAGGATGCTACGGGTGGCACTGCTGTAGCAATACTGGCTGCAGGGTGCTGTTGTAGGCACAGTGCTAGACAGAAGTGCTGTGGGACAGTGATGGTGCCACCCACTGAACCCTGCACTCTGTGCGGCGGCATCTGTCACACACCTCTAGCTATGGCCCTGGTCAGGGTGCATACAAACATAATACTTATCAAGCTAAATACACACACCGGACCATCCATGGTGTTGCTTTGCTGCAAAATCCCAGTCACATTATGTGTTTACAACTCACTTGTGGTATAGATGTTCCATGATGCCGCATCTCGCAGGTACATGATGAACACCCCATGACACAGACTACACCCCCTGTGCAGACCAGATCCTCACAGTACTGGTCATCCCCCCAACATCAGTAGCCACACCCCTGTTGTTATTTTTACACCTGTGGCAGCACACAATAGGTCCTTCATAAACTTCAACTCCAGGCCCATGTGGACCGTTAATCTGGTACTGATAAGAGATAAATATCACAGTTTCATACAGTTTAGACTCCTGGTTCTGTCACCAACTTATTTCTTCTGGTGTTCTGTTTTCTGCCGTTCTGACCAAAAATTAATAGGCAAAGAAGACAGAAATAGAAGTAAATAATGCAGAGATTGAATGCAAATGTCTAGGGCCCGGCATTCTATAATTCTGTGTAACAAGAATTAATCATGTGCTGCAGAGAACAGGCTCTAGTCTAGCCCCTCAGACATCTGAATGTGCTCTGTGGTTTCCCTGAGCTTGCAGTGGCAGAAAGGATATCACTGAAACCTTTTGCAGAAATATTTGTGGTTAGCTTTAATTGTCCAGAAATAATCCCAGCTCTCTAGACACGAGTTTGGTGTATTCTTGGAACGGTTGGTTGTCCAGTTCATGTTGCCCAATTTATATTAACCCTTTCTCATCTAGAAGCTGAGTGTGTTGTCTCAGTGGTGATGCAATGCTATGAATAATGTTTGTTTCTCAACTGGACCTTTAAACCTAAAATATATTTTGCTTTCTATAAACAGCATTACCGCTGCCAAATATATATGTGACTGTTTTAATAATTATTAGTTGGTATGTACTACGACTGACTGGCACTTCTGATATGGGTTTGCAGTGACCTGGCGCCTATCCATTCACTACTAAATAGAGACACACTTTGTTCAAGGACACAAGACAGCTGTGTGCTTTGTGTCCTTGGACATAGTATGCATATATATATATATATATATATATATATATATAAAACAGTGGAAAGCCGCGGCACTCACAGGTCTTGTTTAGTCAAAAAAACGCTGGTGACACAACACCAATTGTTCCTCTTGTCAACGTTTCAGTTTTAAACAACTTTCGTCAGGGCACCCAGGCATAGTGGAGGAGTGCCAGTCACACTGCTGTAATATATATATATATATATATATATAATCTACATCACACCTGTCTACTTTTGAAAAAGCATTTTAGGGAGATTGTGAAAGCCCCACCTATGAGCTTTGCGGTAAAGTGAACATGTACTGCTACATCTCAGAGGCGTGCCATAAAATTGTTTTACATCAATGTAAATAAGCCCCAAAGCAGTTAGTAAGATCTACTTGTTGATGAAAACCATAGGCGTGCGGAGACGCTTCGGCACTTCCCCCTCTGCCAAGTCATGGACTACCTTGTCCTCCCGCCCTCCTGGACATACACTTCTCACCTGGACTCGTTGGGAGGTGTGGATGGAGTTGTCCATGACCCACCGGAGGGGAAGTGCCGAAGTGGCACCCCCTGTGCTGGTGTCTGCGCACGCCTATGATGAAAACATACTGATGCTTTCCAGAAAATGCATGTAGCCATAGGGATAATTGTACCTTATAACTAGGGGTGTGCACCGGCCACTTTTCGTGTTTTGTGTTTTGGTTTTGGATCTGGATCTTTCTTCGTGTTTTGGATCTGGATTGGTTTTGCCAAAACCACCCTTCCGTGTTTTGGGTTCTGGGTTTTGTGTTTTGGATCTGTATTTTTTTGAAAAAAAGAATAAAAACAGCTAAAATCACAGAATTAGTAGTTTTTTCTGCTCCTATGCTATTATTAACCTCAATAACCTTAATTTCCACTCATTTCCAGTCTTCTCTGAACACCTCACAATAGTGTTTTTATGTCCAAAAGGTTGCACCGAGGTAGCTGGATGACTATGCTAAGCGACACGAGTGGGCGGCACAAACACGTGACCCATCTAGGCGTGAAACTGCAGTGGCAGACAGGATGGCAGTTTGAAAAACTAGGCCCCAAACTGTACATAATGCAAAGAAAAAAAAGAGGTGCAAGATGGAATTGTCCATCCACCCTTATGTTGTATAAACAGGACATGCACACTTTAACAAACCAATCATTTCAGCGCCAGGGTCTGCCACACAACTGTGGCTGAAATGATTGGTTCGTTTGGGCCCCCACAAAACAAGCTGGCAATTAATGTGTCCCTGCACAAACTGGCTCTACGGAGGCAAGATGTCATCCTCATCCTCCTCATCCACCGATTCCTCACCCTCTTCAGTGTGTACATCCTCATCCTCACAGAGTATTAATTCGTCCCCGCTGGAATCCACAACCACAGGTCCCTCTGTACATTCTGGAGGCTGGTCTCCCTGGAAGAGTTGATAATTCATTTTATGAACATCATCTTCTCCACATTTTGTGGAAGCAACCTCCTACGCCTTTCGCTGACAAGGTTCCCGGCTGCACTAAACACTCTTTCGGAGTACACACTGGAGGGGGGGCAACTCAGGTAAAATAGATCCAGTTTGTACAGGGACCTCCAAATTGCTTCTTTTTCCTGCCAGTACAGGTACGGACTGTCTGACATGCCTACTTGGATGCTGTCACCGATGTAATCCTTTAACAGACAGACGCACGCTTGTCGCTGCTGCTTTGAGGATGCAAGTGCGGCTACAGCCCACACAATTCACAAAGACAGAAAAAAAAAAAGAATATTTTTATTGTTTGTGTAGCACACTTTGAGGGTGTCACCACCCTTTAACAGACAGACGCACGCTTGTCGCTACTGCTTTAAGGATGCAGGTGCGGCTACAGCCCACACATTTCACAAAGACCGAAAAAAAAAGAACAATATTTTAATTGTTTGTGTAGCACACTTTGAGGGTGTCACCACCCTTTAACAGACAGACGCACGCTTGTCGCTGCTGCTTTAAGGATGCAGGTGCGGCTACAGCCCACACAATTCACAAAGACAGAAAAAAGAAGAATATTTTTATTGTTTGTGTAGCACACTTTGAGGGTGTCACCACCCTTTAACAGACAGACGCACACTTGTCGCTGCTGCTTTAAGGATGCAGGTGCGGCTACAGCCCACACATTTCACAAAGACCGAAAAAAGAAGAAGAATATTTTTATTGTTTGTGTAGCACACTTTGAGGGTGTCACCACCCTTTAACAGACAGACGCACGCTTGTCACTGCTGCTTTGAGGATGCAAGTGCGGCTACATCGCACACAAGTCACAAACACATAAAAAAAATAGTTTTTTATTTTTTGGAGCACTTTGAGAGTTACACCACCCATTAACAGACAGACGCACGCTTGTCGCTGCTGCTTTGAGGATGCAGGTGGAATCTAGACGGGATTTGGAACCGAGGACACACTACCTCCATCAATTGTCTAAATCCCACTGCACTAATGGCGGATACCGGACGCACGTCTTACACCAACATAGCAGTCAAGGCCTCAGTTATACATTTTGCTTCAGGATGACTGCTGTCGTACTTCATCCTCATCGCTAGGGACTGTTGGAGGGTCAATTGTTTAGTAAAAGTAGTGATGTTCCTACTTCCTCTCTGGGATGATGAACAACTCCCAGCAGCAGCAACAGCACTAGGAGGAAGTGGTTCTTGATCTTTCCCTATTTTATTTTTATCGGAGAAAGTTTGGTCCTCCATTTATGTTATATTGATATATACGTGCGGCTAAAGCGCACACAAACACAGAAAATATTTTTTTATTTTTGCTGGAGAGTAGTGCACTTTGTGGGTTACACCACCCTTTAAGAAATGAGCCAGCCGGCTCTTTACTTATGGGACACAGGCGCACGCTTGGCGCTGCCCCTTTCTTGATGCACGTGCAGCCACAGTGCACAGAAAATATATATTTTTTTGGTTTGGAGTGTACTTTGGGGGTTACAGAACCCTTTAACGGTCAAGCCAGCTGGCCCTTTACTTATGACACAGGCGCACGCTTGGCACTACTTTGTTGATGCACGTGCGGCTACTGCGCACACAATTCACAAACACAGAAAATAATTTTTTTTTTGGTTTGGACTAGAGTGTACTTTCGGGGGTTA
Organism: Taudactylus pleione; assembly: GCA_031769625.1. NCBI lineage: Eukaryota > Metazoa > Chordata > Amphibia > Anura > Myobatrachidae > Taudactylus > Taudactylus pleione. The sequence continues at coordinate 1,555,691 of JAUIMM010000670.1, forward strand.
CAGCACCCTTTAACTGTCAAGCCAGCCGGCCCTTTACTTATGACACAGGCGCACGCTTGGCACTACTTTGTTGATGCACGTGCGGCTACTGCGCACACAATTCACAAACACAGAAAATATATTATTTTTTTAGCACTTGGGGGGAGCACCCCTGATGGACAGAGCACCCCCTGGACAACACTACAGCACCCCTTTAGGACTGGGACACTGCACAGGACTTTGGAGTGGACACAGCCCCTATGGAGAACTGACTGCACAACACAGTCCAGCCAGCCCCTATGGACTTTGAAGTAGTGGACACAGCCCCTATTAACAACAGCAGCACAGCACAACACAGCCAGCCCCTATGGACTTTGAAGTAGTGGACAACAGCAGCACTACACTACACTACACTACACAGCCCTAACTCCCACCCTCCCTCTTCACTGTCCACAGCCGAGTGAGAAAATGGCGCCGACGCGGGTACCTTAAATAGGATCCAAAACCCGCGAGACTCGGAAGGCGGGATGATGATGTTTTGCCTCGATTTCAGATCCGAGTCAGGCGGGAAAAGTCGAGCCTGACTCGGATCGGACTCGGATCGGGGGGGCTCGGGGGGGTTCGGATTTCAGAAATCCAAACCCGCTCACCCCTACTTATAACCAATGGTGGGCAATGTTACTAATTATCCTATTTGAATATATATATATATATATATATATATATATATATATATATATATATATTCTTTTTATAAATATCAGCTTCATAATGGGGGTAAGGTGCAATCAGGGGGATTGCTAGACTCTTCAGGGAGTCTTTGGCAATCAGGGAGATTTGGCTAGTATGATCTATCTATCTATCTATCTATCTATCTATCTATCTATCTATCTATCTATCTATCTATCTATCTATGTATCTATCTTTTTTTTAAAATACATACAGGGGAGCCCATATCAACAATTTAGCCTTCTCTTACATGCCATATCACATCTTGTACTGTCTGGTGCTACTGTATACATGCAGGAGCTTAGGGGGTCCACAGCTAACAAGTGTTATTGACAGGGCTGTGACAGTTTATTTTAGCTGTAACTTTAATGCATTAAATTGCATCAATCTGTGTAATGTTGATTCACTTGGAATCACAAATACAAAATTATGTTCACAAAGCCTGTGTTGTCCCTGGTGTGTTGAATGTGTGGGTGGCAGAGGTTTGTTTGCATTAGCACAGTATTTGGCATCTTTGAGATAAATAACTTTAGTTGGTCATGAGGCAACTGGTTTAGAAGTGGTTTCAGAAGAAGCCACTTGCTGTAATGTCATTCACAGCTAACTTCTTAGATTGGGTGACCAACTTTTTATAGGGCCTGCCTGAGATGTACCCTTACCAGACCAAAAAACTTTAAGTTTACAACAGTACATTCCTTTCATTGTAATTTTAAGGCTGAAAATTGATTTACAAAAATATTGGAGTTTAACTGCACTGACAAATTTCAAAAATTATGTATTTGCAGAGCTTGTTGAATTATACCTCTTTTCCACCAAAAACCCGGGTCCGACCTGGATTTTCAGACATGGGTCCAACCCAGGCCCGCCATCATCTACACAGCACCATCGATCTGGGTTATTCTCAGGCCAGCCCCATTCACACTGACCTGGGTCTGCCCTGCTAAACTTGTGAGGTCAGAAAAAGTGGGAGGTGACTGCTCCACAACCACCAATCAGCTCATTTTAGGCATGACCCAGGTCGGATAACCTGGGTTGCGCCGTTTACACTGCACCATTAACCAAGTCAATCCTGTGTCAGACCCTGGTAGCTACCTGGGTTGGATTGCAGGGTCACTGGGCCCAGGTTATTTTTCAGGGACCCTTTTACACTGAGCTGCGACCCGGGTAGACCAAGCAAAAACCCAGGTTTTTGCTCTGGTGCAAAAGGGGTATTAGAGAATTAGTAGCATTCTGTTTCAGTGCTGTCAGGTAAGCAGGAGATGTCTGTGAAATCTCCTGTGTTAGATAGACAATGATTTGGATAGTTAAATTAATCTCTTTAAAATATACAGAAAGTAAGTTTTCTATAAATGAATGATGAACAGATCACAAAGATTGTTTTTCGACATTCATGGACCCACGATAACAATGCTGTTAATTTCAAAGGAGAGCGTGATGATACAATGGTTGATCTATTAAATTGTGAATTACTCGTTGTTGCAAACTGTGTTGACAGATTGTGGGATTTATCCCATTCCATGGGATTTTTACAGTGTATCCATTTGGCACCAATAATAGTGTTGTTTCAGTACAGTGCAGTGCAGTCCAAGCAGTGCAGCAAGAAAGGGCTGATAAGACTTGTTTGCAGCGAGCGGCACATATTTAAATAAGGGTCATGGCCAAATTACATGATTCACATACAATTCGATCCGCAAGAAAATTCTCCTTATTCTGCCCACTTCACTAGGAAGTGGGCAGAATGCGGGAGCAGTGCCTACCCTTCCGGGGGTGCGGGGGGTCACCTGAAAAATCGGAAGCCTCCCGCGACTCCTGGGAGGGTAGGCATGTATGGAGTGAATATTTCTCCAGGACTGGAGGTGGCCAATTTATTGGTGGGATGCTATGTGTCTATTCCAGCCCAGTGTAGTACAGTGGTAAAGAGAGGGCAAGGTTCATCAGCTGAAATCCCAAAAATAAACTTTAATTCAGCATAGGGGGCAAACAGCATAAGTGTCACACTGGGGTAAGGCAACTGGAAAACCTTTGGTTGCTGTGAAATGTGAGATTATCCCCAGATCCTGCTTTCCTGTCACTGCCCTCCCTTTTGAAGTGCCAGCACTGCCACTGCTGGCATTCTGATCACTTCTAATCAGAATCCGGTAAGTACCAGGAGATGGGAAATGAAAGGAAGAGGGTGAGAAATTATGGTTCTGCTTTTGAGCAATGATGGAGAGAAGGCAGGAAAACAGCTGTCACTCCTTTTCCTGTTGGAAGGAGTGCACTCCTATGCTGCCTCCTACCAGTACTCTGGCAAGGTAGACTGAGAGGCCAGACTTCTGAAAGCGCTGTTGAGCATGCAGCATTTTCTCTTTCATCATTACTACATACTTGCCTACTCTCTCGGAACGGCCAGGAGGCTCCCAAATATCGGGTGGCACTCCCAGCCATCTGGAAAAATGAGCAAGTCTCCCAGCCGGCCACTTAACCCTGAGCCCCCACACACACACTGCCACAGCAGGGAGGCCAATGACACAATTCGCGATGAACCATGAAACATGGCCCCACCCCATGCTTTACAACTCAGGTATATCTCGGCATTGCGTAGTGAGGGAGGGGCCACGATGATGCGATCATGTGGCCATGCACCCTGTCCATGCTACCCTATGCCGCGCCACACTTCCCGCTATGCCGACCTGGCTGCCCCCTTCTGGAGGGGGCAGCCTCAATGTCGGCAAGTATGCTTTACTCCCTGGCATTCCGTACAGATGGTTGGACCCAGGATACTCACACTATACAGAGCCACAATACCAAAACAGCAAGTACACTGCATCACCACCACTAGTGTATAGGACACAAGTACTACCATCCGCCAGAGTATTTACCTTAATCACACCCAACGCACTACAACGTCCAGCAGGACCCTAAACTCCATGGTGCCATTACTTATATATTCTGCATACTGCTGTTACACCTGTGATATCCTTGTGTCATATGCTGCTTGTTGTTTTACCTGATGCAATAAATATAAGAACTAATTAAGCTGTACCACGTATGTATGGTTGGAGAATGAAAGACTGACAGTAAAACGGTGAAAAGCAATAGGTCGACACCAGATGGTCGACCTATAGAATGACAAGAACAAAAGGTTGTTAGGTACAAAAGGTCAACACACAAAAAATTGACATGGATGTAGGTCAACAGTGACAAAAGGTCAACATGGGAATAGTCGACACAAAAATGGTGGACACTTTTTTATTTTAGAATTACGGTTAGGCACTTACCGGAGGGTTAGGGTTAGGCTCCAGGAGAGACGGTTAGGCACTTACCCCGACGGTTAGGGTAAGGCATTAGGAGGGGCGATTAGGATTAGGCATTTACCGGATGGTTAGAATTAGGCACTGGGAGGAACGTTTTGGGTTAAGCACTTCCCTGACAGTTAGGGTTAGTCACTAGGAGCGGTGGTTAGGGTTAGACCCCAAGTGGAGGGTTAGGGTGAAGATTAGGGTTAGAAAAACGTGTCAAACTTTTTTTTGTGTTGACCTTTTGACCCTGTGTACATTTTATACCTGTCGACCTACATGAATGTCGACCTTTTGTGTGTCGACATTTTGTAGCTGTCAAACTTTTGTATGTGTTGACCTATTGACTGTAGACCATTTGGTATTGACTTATTGCTTGATAACCTTTATACTGTCGATCCATTAATCGTGAACGAATCTAGCTGCCAAAGTCCAGATACCCTTAGTGTGGAACACGCTAATACCAAGATTATCAAAGCTGCAGACAACACTGAATAAGAGGAACTGAGTGAGTGCGGACAGACCCTTATTCATCTGTATGATAGAAATGTACAGTGAAGGGATCTGCATAAGTTTTGAGAAGCTGGCAGATGCTGAAAACTATGCTGCATGGAAGTTTGCCATGGAGATACAGTTAAAGCAGAGTTATGGAAGGTCACTTGTAACCCTGGTGATAATTAAAATCTTGAAGATGTAGGTGGAGCTATGAGGACAATTGGTGTTGCAGTGGAATCACATGTTTATTCTAATATCCACAGAAAATCTACAGCATATGATATATGGTTAACTCTGCAAATGGCTTATGAAGATAAAAGCTAATGAGGAGAATTAACCTGAGCAAAACATTGTATGCAACAAAGCTTAGTGTTTGTAACAATATGAATGAATACATAGTGCCTGATTCAGCAAGGCTTGCAACTGCGATTACGCACAAAATCGGACGATAGTTGCATTCTGCACATGCGTATGCATCGCAGTGCGCGTACACTCCACTGTGAACGGGACTGCAGTCACTACGCAGACTCATCGCAGAGAGATTGACAGGAAGTACTGATTGGGGAGTGGTCAGCGAAACGCAGGCGTGCCAGTGCGTTTGAATGCCGTTGCGTGGGTGTGCATAAATTATCCACTGCAGCGCCATACGTAGCTTGTGTACTCACTGCGTGCGACGAGGTTAGCAATTCCTGAGTAAAGTCAGAGCTTGTGCAAGTGTGCATGAGGCTGCGATGTTACTCGATGTTACCAATGGTTTTGCAGTCTTGCTAAGTATTACTTCATGATACTCATCGATGATGCTACAATAATGACACATATTTTTCTTTCTTAAGAAATAAATAAGATCATAGTGTACAAGAATCTTGTTGAAAACCAAACAGGTCAGAATCTGAAAGTTCTAAGATCTGACAATGGTGGAGAATACAAGAATAGAGAGCCTGATTCAGCAGCCCATCTTCCTTGTCAACGTTACATGTGTTATATACATCACCATTGGCTGGTAAATAGGGGCTTTTACAAACTTTGGCTATGGGGCCTTCAAATACCTAGTTACACCCCTGTTACTATGCTCATGCTACTTCATACTTATTGTTCTACCTGGTTCAATAAATCTAAGAACTACTTAAGTTATACCACATGTGGACTAACTACCACCAGCACCAACAACTGCATCACATATTTAACACCACATGTACTTTGGCCAAAGTGCATTATACCCTGGTTTGACTTTCTGTCTAAAGGACTACTGCTCCCAGCATGTCCGCTCACATTGATAGTCACATTAACCCTAATATGTCATGTCACCCAGTACGCTGTCACTGCTTACTTATTATGCCATCCTGAGATGACAATATATTCTGGAGAGGCAGGGCAGGATTATGGTTAGTAGTTGGGGCCCTGGGCATTTAACTTGTTGGGACCCCTATCAATAAAATTGCCAATAAGATTTGCTGGCAATGTTATTAAAAAGTATAATGTGTAAATACTTTCAGCACCACAAATGTGTAGAACACACTGTAGTGGCCCCAAGGTCTGATTCAGAGAGGAACGCAGAACACATCACTGCTGCATCTCGTTGCTGATGCTGCAGGAGGCGTCTGAAGGAAAAAGACACTTCCTGTCAGCATCTACAATCAGAGTGCTGTGTCCGCAGATGCAGCATCGATTCAACATTGCGACCATCGGTCATGATGTTTCCAGCATTGGCCATCTGAGTAAGCTGAAACTTACTCAGACTGGCTGCCTTCTGCCTGATGGCGAAGCCAGGAAATCTGTATCCTCTGACGCAGACCCTGCCCTTGGCACTCCCAAGAAATGAGGGTGACACCCCCCTGATTCTGGGAATGCAGGTGGGCGCCACCCTCTTCAGCACCTTTGCAGAACGGGTCCTGTGCAGGTGCTCAACCTTCGGAAGTGCACATAAACCATCAGGTTTATGTACATTTCTGAATCAGGCCCCCAGTTAACAACATTCCACTCATAAACCCCTGCTCACATATGCCACAGTGTCCCCCAAGTCATTGCTCTCTACAGCACTTAACATTTTCTGTTATACAGCAAGCAAAAAACATTAAGCAAATTCTTAAAAACTTGCCCATATTACCGCGATCTGAATATGGCATTATATGAAGAAAATAGTTCTCTTGAACAAAAACTGTAGGGACAGATGGACCTTTTCCCATCAGTCCCTGCAGTCGGCTGCAACTCCTCCCACTCTCCTCCCCTCATTTGGCAATTAGAGTGCCAGTGTTCCCAGCAGTGTAATTGTTTATTACAAGGCTTTTTAAACATATAACAATGTCTGCATCTATCTATCTATCTATCTATCTATCTATCTATCTATCTATCTATCTATCTATCTATCTATCAAATCAAATGATCAAATGTCCTGACTCACTGACACTGACTCATCAATGCCCAGCCCAAACCTCTGGACCCAGAAACATGAAAATCGGGGAGTAAATTTCTTCCATGATGTAGGTGCCCACTAAGAAGGGAGTTTTCAAAATTCGACTCCTAAGGGAATGAGAATGGCCAAAATGTTTCCTCCCCCTGTGCAACGTACTCAGTGGCGTAACTAGGGCAGGGTGAGTGGGGTGCGTGCCATGGGTGCCGTTGGACCAGCGGCGCGGGGTGGCGCCGCCAGCCACGGTACCAGCCCGACCGCCCTAGTTAGCCAGTGTAGCGCTGACCGCAATGAGTGCAGTCAGCGCTACACATTTACACAGGAGCGGCGCTAGGCTTTCAGCCCCGGTCCTGTGCTGCACACATTAACCCGTTCCCTCCCCCTGAGCACTTGCCCAATAGCGCCAGGAGGCGGGCTCAGGCTGTGCATAACACACGCATCGCCGCCAGCGCTGGCGGCGATGCGTGTGTTAAACAGCAGCCAATGAGAGTCAGATAGACTCTCATTGACTGCTGCAGCACCCACTGCAAGAGCCGGGCTTCCGTCCGGCTCCTGCAGTGGGTAATGGGACAGACGTAATGACGTCTGTCCCATAATGCTGAGCGCGCCAGCCCGGGAGGACTGGCGGGCGGCGGCGGGAGCGGCGTCGCGGACCGGAGCAGCAGCAGCGTGGATTCAGGTAAGTATATTTATATTAGGGGTGAGCGGGTTCGGATTTCTGAAATCCGAACCCCCCCGAGCCCCCCCGATCCGAGTCCGATCCGAATCAGGCTCGACTTTTCCCGCCTGACTCGGATCTGAAATCGAGGCAAAACGTCATCATCCCGCCTTCCGAGTCTCGCGGGTTTTGGATCCTATATAAGGTACCCAAGTCGGCGCCATTTTCTCACTCGGCTGTGGACAGTGAAGAGGGAGGGTGGGAGTTAGGGCTGTGTAGTGTAGTGTAGTGTAGTGCTGCTGTTGTCCACTACTTCAAAGTCCATAGGGGCTGGCTGTGTTGTGCTGTGCTGCTGTTGTTAATAGGGGCTGTGTCCACTACTTCAAAGTCCATAGGGGCTGGCTGGACTGTGTTGTGCAGTCAGTTCTCCATAGGGGCTGTGTCCACTCCAAAGTCCTGTGCAGTGTCCCAGTCCTAAAGGAGTGCTGCAGTGTTGTCCAGGGGGTGCTCTGTCCATCAGGGGTGCTCCCCCCAAGTGCTAAAAAAATAATATATTTTCTGTGTTTGTGAATTGTGTGCGCAGTAGCCGCACGTGCATCAACAAAGTAGTGCCAAGCGTGCGCCTGTGTCATAAGTAAAGGGCCGGCTGGCTTGACCGTTAAGGGTGCTGTAACCCCCGAAAGTACACTCCAGTCCAAACCAAAAAAAAAAATATTTTCTGTGTTTGTGAATTGTGTGCGCAGTAGCCGCACGTGCATCAACAAAGTAGTGCCAAGCGTGCGCCTGTGTCATAAGTAAAGGGCCGGCTGGCTTGACCGTTAAGGGTGCTGTAACCCCCGAAAGTACACTCCAGTCCAAACCAAAAAAAAAATTATTTTCTGTGTTTGTGAATTGTGTGCGCAGTAGCCGCACGTGCATCAACAAAGTAGTGCCAAGCGTGCCCTTGTCTTAAGTAAAGGGCCGGCTGGCTTGACCGTTAAGGGTGCTGTAACCCCCGAAAGTACACTCCAGTCCAAACCAAAAAAAAAATTATTTTCTGTGTTTGTGAATTGTGTGCGCAGTAGCCGCACGTGCATCAACAAAGTAGTGCCAAGCGTGCGCCTGTGTCATAAGTAAAGGGCCGGCTGGCTTGACCGTTAAGGGTGCTGTAACCCCCGAAAGTACACTCCAGTCCAAACCAAAAAAAAAATTATTTTCTGTGTTTGTGAATTGTGTGCGCAGTAGCCGCACGTGCATCAACAAAGTAGTGCCAAGCGTGCGCCTGTGTCATAAGTAAAGGGCCGGCTGGCTTGACCGTTAAGGGTGCTGTAACCCCCGAAAGTACACTCCAGTCCAAACCAAAAAAAAATTATTTTCTGTGTTTGTGAATTGTGTGCGCAGTAGCCGCACGTGCATCAACAAAGTAGTGCCAAGCGTGCGCCTGTGTCATAAGTAAAGGGCCGGCTGGCTTGACCGTTAAGGGTGCTGTAACCCCCGAAAGTACACTCCAGTCCAAACCAAAAAAAAAATTATTTTCTGTGTTTGTGAATTGTGTGCGCAGTAGCCGCACGTGCATCAACAAAGTAGTGCCAAGCGTGCGCCTGTGTCATAAGTAAAGGGCCGTCTGGCTTGACCGTTAAGGGTGCTGTAACCCGCGAAAGTACACTCCAGTCCAAACCAAAAAAAAAATTATTTTCTGTGTTTGTGAATTGTGTGCGCAGTAGCCGCACGTGCATCAACAAAGTAGTGCCAAGCGTGCGCCTGTGTCATAAGTAAAGGGCCGGCTGGCTTGACCGTTAAGGGTGCTGTAACCCCCGAAAGTACACTCCAGTCCAAACCAAAAAAAAAATTATTTTCTGTGTTTGTGAATTGTGTGCGCAGTAGCCGCACGTGCATCAACAAAGTAGTGCCAAGCGTGCGCCTGTGTCATAAGTAAAGGGCCGGCTGGCTTGACCGTTAAGGGTGCTGTAACCCCCGAAAGTACACTCCAGTCCAAACCAAAAAAAAAATTATTTTCTGTGTTTGTGAATTGTGTGCGCAGTAGCCGCACGTGCATCAACAAAGTAGTGCCAAGCGTGCGCCTGTGTCATAAGTAAAGGGCCGGCTGGCTTGACCGTTAAGGGTGCTGTAACCCCCGAAAGTACACTCCAGTCCAAACCAAAAAAAAAATTATTTTCTGTGTTTGTGAATTGTGTGCGCAGTAGCCGCACGTGCATCAACAAAGTAGTGCCAAGCGTGTGCCTGTGTCATAAGTAAAGGGCCGGCTGGCTTGACCGTTAAGGGTGCTGTAACCCCCGAAAGTACACTCCAGTCCAAACCAAAAAAAAAATTATTTTCTGTGTTTGTGAATTGTGTGCGCAGTAGCCGCACGTGCATCAACAAAGTAGTGCCAAGCGTGCGCCTGTGTCATAAGTAAAGGGCCGGCTGGCTTGACCGTTAAGGGTGCTGTAACCCCCGAAAGTACACTCCAGTCCAAACCAAAAAAAAAATTATTTTCTGTGTTTGTGAATTGTGTGCGCAGTAGCCGCACGTGCATCAACAAAGTAGTGCCAAGCGTGCGCCTGTGTCATAAGTAAAGGGCCGGCTGGCTTGACCGTTAAGGGTGCTGTAACCCCCGAAAGTACACTCCAGTCCAAACCCAAAAAAAAATTATTTTCTGTGTTTGTGAATTGTGTGCGCAGTAGCTGCACGTGCATCAGCAAAGTAGTGCCAAGCGTGCGCCTGTGTCATAAGTAAAGGGCCGGCTGGCTTGACCATTAAGGGTGCTGTAACCCCCGAAAGTACACTCCAGTCCAAACCAAAAAAAAAATTATTTTCTGTGTTTGTGAATTGTGTGCGCAGTAGCCGCACGTGCATCAACAAAGTAGTGCCAAGCGTGCGCCTGTGTCATAAGTAAAGGGCCGGCTGGCTTGACCGTTAAGGGTGCTGTAACCCCCGAAAGTACACTCCAGTCCAAACCAAAAAAAAAATTATTTTCTGTGTTTGTGAATTGTGTGCACTGTGGCTGCACGTGCATCAACAAAGGAGCAGCGCCAAGCGTGCGCCTGTGTCCCATAAGTAAAGAGCCGGCTGGCTCATTTCTTAAAGGGTGGTGTAACCCACAAAGTGCACTACTCTCCAGCAAAAATAAAATAATATTTTCTGTGTTTGTGTGCGCAGTAGCCGCACGTATATATATCAATATAACATAAATGGAGGACCAAACTTTCTCCGATAAAAATAAAATAGGGAAAGATCAAGAACCACTTCCTCCTAGTGCTGTTGCTGCTGCTGGGAGTTGTTCATCATCCCAGAGAGGAAGTAGGAACATCACTACTTTTAGTAAACAATTGACCCTCCAACAGTCCCTAGCGATGAGGATGAAGTACGACAGCAGTCATCCTGAAGCAAAACGTATAACTGAGGCCTTGACTGCTATGTTGGTGTTAGACGTGCGTCCGGTATCCGACATTAGTGCAGTGGGATTTAGACAATTGATGGAGGTAGTGTGTCCTCGGTTCCAAATCCCATCTAGATTCCACCTGCATCCTCAAAGCAGCAGCGACAAGCGTGCGTCTGTCTGTTAAAGGGTGGTGACACCCTCAAAGTGTGCTACACAAACAATTAAAATATTGTTCTTTTTTTTTCTGTCTTTGTGAATTGTGTGGGCTGTAGCCGCACCTGCATCCTTAAAGCAGCAGCGACAAGCGTGCGTCTGTCTGTTAAAGGGTGGTGACACCCTCAAAGTGTGCTACACAAACAATTAAAATATTGTTCTTTTTTTTTCTGTCTTTGTGAATTGTGTGGGCTGTAGCCGCACCTGCATCCTTAAAGCAGCAGCGACAAGCGTGCGTCTGTCTGTTAAAGGGTGGTGACACCCTCAAAGTGTGCTACACAAACAATTAAAATATTGTTCTTTTTTTTTTGGTCTTTGTGAAATGTGTGGGCTGTAGCCGCACCTGCATCCTTAAAGCAGCAGCGACAAGCGTGCGTCTGTCTGTTAAAGGGTGGTGACACCCTCAAAGTGTGCTACACAAACAATTAAAATATTGTTCTTTTTTTTTCTGTCTTTGTGAATTGTGTGGGCTGTAGCCGCACCTGCATCCTTAAAGCAGCAGCGACAAGCGTGCGTCTGCCTGTTAAAGGGTGGTGACACCCTCAAAGTGTGCTACACAAACAATTAAAATATTGTTCTTTTTTTTTTGGTCTTTGTGAAATGTGTGGGCTGTAGCCGCACCTGCATCCTTAAAGCAGCAGCGACAAGCGTGCGTCTGTCTGTTAAAGGGTGGTGACACCCTCAAAGTGTGCTACACAAACAATTAAAATATTGTTCTTTTTTTTTTGGTCTTTGTGAAATGTGTGGGCTGTAGCCGCACCTGCATCCTTAAAGCAGCAGCGACAAGCATGCGTCTGTCTGTTAAAGGGTGGTGTAACTCTCAAAGTGCTCCAAAAAATAAAAAACTATTTTTTTAATGTGTTTGTGACTTGTGTGCGATGTAGCCGCACCTGCATCCTTAAAGCAGCAGCGACAAGCGTGCGTCTGTCTGTTAAAGGGTGGTGACACCCTCAAAGTGTGCTACACAAACAATAAAAATATTCTTCTTTTTTCTGTCTATGTGAATTGTGTGGGCTGTAGCCGCACCTGCATCCTTAAAGCAGCAGCGACAAGCGTGCGTCTGTCTGTTAAAGGGTGGTGACACCCTCAAAGTGTTCTACACAAACAATTAAAATATTGTTCTTTTTTTTTCGGTCTTTGTGAAATGTGTGGGCTGTAGCCGCACCTGCATCCTTAAAGCAGCAGCGACAAGCGTGCGTCTGTCTGTTAAAGGGTGGTGTAACTCTCAAAGTGTTCCAAAAAATAAAAAACTATTTTTTTAATGTGTTTGTGACTTGTGTGCGATGTAGCCACACTTGCATCCTCAAAGCAGCAGCGACAAGCGTGCGTCTGTCTGTTAAAGGGTGGTGACACCCTCAAAGTGTGCTACACAAACAATTAAAATATTGTTCTTTTTTTTTCTGTCTATGTGAATTGTGTGGGCTGTAGCCGCACCTGCATCCTTAAAGCAGCAGCGACAAGCGTGCGTCTGTCTGTTAAAGGGTGGTGACACCTCAAAGTGTTCTACACAAACAATTAAAATATTGTTCTTTTTTTTTTGGTCTTTGTGAAATGTGTGGGCTGTAGCCGCACCTGCATCCTTAAAGCAGCAGCGACAAGCGTGCGTCTGTCTGTTAAAGGGTGGTGACACCTCAAAGTGTTCTACACAAACAATTAAAATATTCTTCTTCTTTTTTCTGTCTTTGTGAATTGTGTGGGCTGTAGCCGCACTTGCATCCTCAAAGCAGCAGCGACAAGCGTGCGTCTGTCTGTTAAAGGGTGGTGTAACCCTCAAAGTGTGCTCCACAAACAATAAAAATATTCTTTTTTTTTTCTGTCTTTGTGAATTGTGTGGACTGTAGCCGCACTTGAATCCTCAAAGCAGCAGTGACAAGCGTGCGTCTGTCTGTTAAAGGATTACATCGGTGACAGCATCCAAGTAGGCATGTCAGACAGTCCGTACCTGTACTGGCAGGAAAAAGAAGCAATTTGGAGGTCCCTGTACAAACTGGCTCTATTTTACCTGAGTTGCCCCCCCTCCAGTGTGTACTCCGAAAGAGTGTTTAGTGCAGCCGGGAACCTTGTCAGCGAAAGGCGTAGGAGGTTGCTTCCACAAAATGTGGAGAAGATGATGTTCATAAAATGAATTATCAACTCTTCCAGGGAGACCAGCCTCCAGAACGTACAGAGGGACCTGTGGTTCCAGCAGGGACGAATTAATACTCTGTGAGGATGAGGATGTACACACTGAAGAGGGTGAGGAATCGGTGGATGAGGAGGATGAGGATGACATCTTGCCTCCGTAGAGCCAGTTTGTGCAGGGACAGATTAATTGCCAGCTTGTTTTGTGGGGGCCCAAACGAACCAATCATTTCAGCCACAGTTGTGTGGCAGACCCTGGCGCTGAAATGATTGGTTTGTTAAAGTGTGCATGTCCTGTTTATACAACATAAGGGTGGGTGGGAGGGCCCAAGGACAATTCCATCTTGCACCTCTTTTTTTTCTTTGCATTATGTACAGTTTGGGGCCTAGTTTTTCAATGCCATCCTGTCTGCCACTGCAGTTTCACGCCTAGATGGGTCAAGTGTTTGTGCCGCCCACTTGTGTCGCTTAGCATAGTCATCCAGCTACCTCGGTGCAACCTTTTGGACATAAAAACACTATTGTGAGGTGTGAGGTATTCAGAATAGACTGGAAATGAGTGGAAATTAAGGTTATTGAGGTTAATAATAGCATAGGAGCAGAAAAACCTACAAATTCTGTGATTTTAGCTGTTTTTATGCTTTTTTTAAAAAAAATACAGATCCAAAACACAAAACCCAGAACCCAAAACACGCAAGGGTGGTTTTGGCAAAACCAATCCAGATCCAAAACACGAAGAAAGATCCAGATCCAAAACCAAAACACAAAACACGAAAAGTGGCCGGTGCACACCCCTAATTTATATATATATATATATTTTTTTTTAACGATCTGCACTACTAGGGGTACAACAGGGGAGGAGGGTGGCTACTACTGGGGGGACCTCTACTGGGGGTGGGGGCACAACGTCGAAGGGGGGTGGCTACTACTGGGGGGACCTCTACTGGGGGTGGGGGCACAACGGGGAGGGGTGGCTACTACTGGGGGCACCATTATTGGGAGGACCTCTACTGAGGGGAGGGCTACTACTGGGGGCACTTAATCAGGAGGGGGAACCTCTACTGGGGACTACTACTTGGGGGGGGAACTACCACTGTGGGCATTATAAAAGGGGCCTACTACTAGAGGCACTGCACTCGGGGGGCCACTACTGGGGGCAATAATAGTAAGGGCCACTACAGGGGGCACTGGATAGGGGGGATCACTACTGGGTGCCTGCATAAGGGGGCCAGTACTGGGAAAACTGCATGGGGGGGACTACTGCTTGGGGCACTATATAAAGGGCATTGCATAGGGGGGACTACTACTGGGGGCACCATATAAAGGGCACTGCATAAGGGGATACCGCTACTGGGCGTACTGCATTGTGGGGACTGCTACTGAGGGCACTGCATAAGGGGGAACACTACATGGGGCACTGCATTCGGGGGGCCACTACTGGGGGTACTGAGTAAGGGGAACTAATTGGGGGCTGTATAAGGGGGACCACTACTGGGGATACTGTATAAGGGGCACTACTATGGGCCTGCATAAGAGGGACCACAACTGCATACTGGGGGTACTGTATAAGGGGTACTACTGGGGTTAAGGTGCATATGGATAGGAATGTTCAGTGTGAAAATAAAGGGGTGTGTCATGTTGACACGCCCCATTTTTAAGTGACCACACCCATTTTTGCCGCGCGCGCCTTTGCGCACATCGGGGGGGGGCTCCCTTTTCAAATTTGCCCGGGGCTCCAAATACCCTAGTTATGCCACTGAATGTACTGCCTGACTGTCTTATCATGGCTACAGCACAGTTCAAGATTCAAACTCCAACTATCATCCCAAGTACTGCCAAACATCACTGGCAGTTGGTGTGGCTCCCCTATTTGGATAGTGAGGGAAGAAAATGTGTTACTACAGAGGTGAGAGAGTAAAATGTGGTACGAGAGCAGTGATAGGGGATGGTGTTACTATAGAGGTGAGGGAGGGGAATGTGTTACTATAGAAGTGTGGGAAGGAAATGTGTTACTACGCAGGCATGGGAGGGGAATGTGCTACTACACAGGTGAGGGATGGGAATGTCTAATGTGTTAATACGGGTTGAGGGATGGGAATGTGCTACTACAGGGGTGAGTGGGGGTAATGTGTTACTACACAGGTGAGGGAGGGTAATGTGTTACTACACAGGTGAGGGATGGGAATGTCAAATGTGTTAATACAGGTTCCAGACTGTAGATAGACAGTAATTAGATAGGCAATGTCTAGATAAACACCAGGGGCCAAATGTAATAGGATGAGTTTAGAAAATGTGAGAGTTTAGCAGTATACTCTCACACTCTTTAAACTCTGCCAATGTGATAGAGTCCGAGAACATACAATCTCGCATGTTTTTAGACTAAAAAAACATCCAGGTGTTTTCCCATTTTGACGATAAAACTCGACCAATGTGAGAGTTTACTGCTAAACTCTCACCATATTACATTTGGCCCCAGATGTATCAATAGGTCAACAGGGACAAAAGGTCGACAGAGACAAAAGGTCGACAACTAAATGTCAACATATAAGAATGTTGACTGGTACAAATGGTCGACAGTGTCAAAAGTTCGACACAAAAATGGTCGACACGTGATTTATTTTGATTTTTATGGTTACGGTTAGACACTTTTTTAGAGTTGGGTTAGGCACTAGAAGGGATGGTTAGGGTCAGGCACCTACCCCTATGGTTAGGGTTAGGCACCAGGAGGGAGTGTTAGGCACCACTGGGAGGGTTAGGATTAGGCTCTAGAAGGGACGGTTAGGGTCAGACACCTACCCCGACGGTTAGGGTTAGGAGCCAGGAGGGAGGGTTAGGGTTAGGCACCAAGGGGAGGGTTATGGTTAGGGTGAAGATTAGGGCTAGAAAACCAAAAAAATCATGGGTCGACCATTTTTGTATCGACCATTTGTACCTGTTGAGCTTCTTACATGTCGACCTTTAGTGTGTCAAACTTTTGTACCTGTCAACCTTTTGTCCCTGTTGACCTATTCTCTGTTTAACAACTGGTGTCTACCTAGACATTGTCTATCTAATTACTGACTATCTCTTATACCACACCCGTGTTAATACGGGGTGAGGGAGGTGAATGTGTTACTACAGGGGTGAGTGGGGGTAATGTGTTACTCCAGAGGTGAGGGAGGGGAATAAGTTGCTACAGGTGTGAGTGAGAGTAATGTGTTACTGCAGATGTTAGGGATTGTATTTATACACAGATGAGGGAGGGGAATGTTGAATGTATTACAACATGGGCAAGGGAGGGAAATGTGTTATTACAGAGGTGAGAGAGGGTAATGCGTCAAAACACAGGCGAAGGAGAGTAGCAGTGAGGGAGGGGATGCATTACTGAAACATTATTTTAAAATAGTAAATGTTTTGTAGAGTACTTTTCACTGAATACAATAAAGTACCTCCATGCCCAGGGGTGCATTATTCATGCTTTGGAAGAAAAAAATGACTTCTAAAAACCTGACTTTGTTGTGCAGTCATTTTTGTGGAGATCTGTCTATGTTTAATGAACTTTGGCTACAACAAATTGGGGACCAAAATTGTTATTATTTGTTTTTGGCTGTAGTGTTTTATGGGCATATTTATCGAAGAATATTTGCAGGATATCCTCTGAAAACACCCATTTTTGGGGTACGGGGGGTGTACTCACAATGGTTAAGGAGCTGTGCAGGGTCGTTGAAAGCAAGGACAGGCCAGGGTACCAGGAGTCATAGCCACACCCCTTCCCCAAAAAATTGAAAAGCATACAATGCAATGTGCCACGAGCGCAGCTGGGGGCTCCATGTGGCATAGCTGGGTACCCGTAGGAGTGGCGGCCCTGGTACATACCTCTCTCTGTGGTCCCCGTTGCATCTGTCGCTCACATGTCACATGATCATACCTGGCTCCTTCGTGATGGGGAAAGGGCCAAGCTGCATTGCGAAGGGGAAAATGTGGATATCCCCGAAAAGTCCCCCTCAGCAGCTAATCCAAGCTGTCGCCGGACCTTTCCAACAAGCCCAGGCTCGGGTAAACCGTACCCACTCCCTCTCCCTCTCGGGGTCCCTGGATACATGAGATGTATAAACCAACAAGAAAAAACAAAAGAAAATACACTTTTTGGGGGCCCACTATAGGTACAAAGAGTAGGCCAACCAGCCTATTCAAATTTAGCTTTTATTTTATTTACTTAAAAAAGGCAAAAAAGGAGCAATTATGAATGAACGAACAAAATCAACAAACAAATATTTAACATATAAATCACGGGGGATGCATCTCTCCCATTATAATTGTAAAAAAATGTGAATTGATTAGGCTAAATGTGATAGTTTAATCATATATTAACAGCCACAAATCAATATATTATCATTCATATAACACATATCAAGGAAAAGGCATCCCTCCAATGAAAATGTTGAAAGCCAGGCGAGATAATATTATTAGTGACAAATATATATATATTGTAAACAGCCACAATTAAGTATATTGCCGATGGTTAACAGTCTAGGCATATAGTCATAGAAATAAATGAATGGATTATTCTATATGGGTAATTAATTCCCCAATGCCTGCATGCACTCTGAGCTATATACATCCGGATGGTAACTACCAGTGAGTCATCTGAAATGCATATGACACTACTGATAGAAAAACACCATAATTTATGTTGCTGTCTAAAACATCACATGGTATTAGGCATAGAAATCATAATATATAATGTTGTACTTCTCCCTCATGTGAATGATCAACACTGCTAAAATAGCAGTAGTCCAGCAATGTGTGTATGTATACGATGCTGTCAGGACCAGTGGCCGTCTGTCCTGATGCGCTAGGCAGTGCTGGGGGTGTCCGCCACTTACCTGATCAGCTGTCCAGACGTGTAGCTCTGTAAACAGTCAGTTGGAACTGTGGCCCTGATTCAGAGCCGGACGCTCTGACAGAGCGCTCGCTCTGAATCAGGGCCAGGTTTTTTTTTTAGAACTGCCTCCTGGCCGCTCGCATAGCTGTGGGTGACCACCCACAGCTACAGCGAGCGGCCATGATGATGGTTGCGATGGTCAAGACCATCGCGACCATCGGGCTTGCGACAAGACCCTTGTGGTAGGGTCTCATGGCCGCAAGCCCCAGAGAGCTTTCGGCTCAAACAGAGCCGAAAGCTCTCCCACTGACATCACTTGTGATGTCAGCGGGGCCGCCCCCAGACGGTAGGTGTTCTCATGGGAACGCCTCCATCTGGGCAGCCAACCCCCTGGCCCGCCCACCAAAGGGGGCATGCTGTCACTCAACATTGATAGCACGCCCCCTTTGGTGCAAGACCCGGAGCAACGGAGTGCCCGTCGCTATCCGGGTCTCACACATGCGCATTACGGAGCTGGCTCCATTGTGCGTATGAGCTCTGGGCCACCATCAACCCGGTTGCGAGCACTCAGCGTTTGCGACGGGGTCTGAATCAGGCCCAGTGAGCAAGCCGCTCTGGGCGAAACGCGCGTCAGGCACTTCCGGATCACGTGGTGCGCACATGTAACTCCGGCTCTCCGATCCTGCTGACTGTTTACAGAGCTACACATCCGGACAGCTGATCAGGTAAGTTAATACACTATTTCCACATCAACAGATAAGCACAGACGAAACTCACAGGATGTTGTGCTGGCTCAGATATTGCATCACACATTCTGTACTTTAAGATACAATATGCACTATTTCATTGGGACCCGGTGCTGTATATAGAAAGAGGTGCACAGGTTAATGTAACCCAGGATAGATCTTTGTCTACCAAGCAGCTCTAGTGGGAACAGCAGCCACTAGTGCAGCGTGCTTGGTTCACAGCAATAGGTTAAAACAAAACATGTTAAGGTGCTGGGGTTAATTTAATCACTGCCTTTTGCCATTGCCCTATTGCCACCTGCCGATACAGCATCGTGCTTTGACTGTGCCTTTAAAACTCAAGACTCTCCTGCATTGCGGAATATTAATATATCACCATCTACTCTCTGAAGCGTGAGTTATTGCTGTGAACCGAGCGCACTGCGCTAGTGGCTGCTGTTCTTTAGCAGACGGCTTCTTAACAATGCAGACCCGCTGGGTCCCACATTTATTTTTCATTTTTCTAACACTTTCAACACTAAGCAGCCACTTTCACTTACCTAACACTTTACTGCTATTCTTTATTTTATTTTGTGTGGTTTGGCTGGGGTGGTTTGGGTGTGCCCCACGCCCCAGACATGAACCCCCATAGTGTTAGGGACTTACCCGATGAGGTTACCTTGACGCTGGTGGGTAAGCTCATAATTTTGGCCAAATTTCTGCCAAAAACCTTGCATATTATGTAAATTATTAATGGCTGTATGGTGCATCTGGTCTCTTTCTTTCTATATTTTAGTATTAAGTCTCAGCTAGGTAGCACATCCCATTATAAAGAGCTAGGGTGTGCAGTCCAGGCCCCCTTCCCCTAAAACATTCCTAGAAATACACTGACTGACTTGTCTGATCACATTAACACATCATCATTACCTAATTGTATTGCACTATTCCATTTTAATTCATTTTCATAATCACCAATTAATAATGAGATGGTTCAAAAATATTGTTATTCATTTAACTGCTCTCACAGCTGGAAAAAAAAATGGTCAAACTAATCATTTGTAGTAAGTAGTCAATAGAAGGTTGGAAATCACTCGATTTTGTCTCTGTTTTCCCCTCGCAGGTGGGAAGTGGGGGGTGGGTCATCTCTCTGCATTTCTCAATATATCTCCCAGTTGGACTCCTCTGCTCTGCAGACGATTTGCGTCTCTGACCCACACATTACCTGTTCACATTCACGGTTATAGGACTTTTTCAGGCTGCACTCACTCAGTGGAATGCCCTCCCTCACTCAAAAAGACTTTGTTCTAGCCTTCAAACTTTCAAGAGTTCCTTGAAAACGTATCTCTTTATGCAAGCCTATCAGATTCCTGAACATTCCACATAACTTCTATATCTATTGTACGCACTTACTTGCCATCTACACAGCCAACACATAACAGCAGTATACACAGGTTGTTTTGCTATACTCACACAACTCTCTAACCTCAGGTCAACATTGCTGTGTTACTGGATCATAGAACCCACCAAGAACTGTGATATGTAGCACTCATCATCTTCACACATGAAGTACTTTTCTGTATACCAGCGGTTTTCAAACTGTGGGTCGTGATCCCAAAGTGGATTGCAACCATACAAGCAGGTCACGACTCGCATGGTGTCAGGCTGATAACTCCTCGGATCCGAGAAGTTTGAAATCAGCAACTGTCTGTTACTTCAGACTCCTCAGATCACTGACTGAGAGACCCGAAGAGTCATCAGGGAGCCCCACCCCCACACCAGTGCTCAGCCTGTCCCTGTCGACTGGAAAAGGAGTAGGGGGGTACCATGGCCACCAAGAGAGAGGCACAAATGTGGTATGATGATCAATGTGGAGGAGAAAGCAGGAGAATATGAGGTGAGAGGCATTTAGTATAGAGTGGGATGTGACTAAGAGCACATACAGTGTAGGATGTGGAGGGGGAACAGGGGAGCACACACAGTGTAGGATGTGGAGGGGAACACATTAATTAAACACAGACTGCCTCTCCCTAATCACCCACTGCCTCTCCCTAGTCACCCTTTTCCTCTGCCTCTCTCTGTCACTCTATGCCTTCCCCTGCCACTCTCTGGACCTGATTCAGAGTCGCTCGCAAGCGGCCCGATGGTATGCGTACGCGCATGCTTCGTTCTGCGCATGTGCGAACTACTCTGTGCAATCGCAGCCAGCTCGCTCGCCCAGCAAAGACAGCCCAGTGAAATGAGTGACAGGAGAGGCCATTTGTGGGTGGTAACAGGGGCAGGACACTAATAACGGGGGATTGGAGGTGCGAATGTAGGCGTGCCTGGGTGTTTCCACGCCGTTTTTATGGCGTGCATAATTAACAGGCAGCGTCACAGTACACGTCACATGCCTGGTTTTTACACTGAAGTCCTTGCAGTGCTTGCGGTAGGGTAAGGCAACCACAAGTGCTGCGATCGCATCGATGGTGCTCGATGTACCAATGTTTTAATACACTTTCTGGAGATGACGTGTGCTAGTGGGCATCTCTGCATACGCTAGTGGGTATCTGCATACACAGAGCAATCGCTCACACTGCCAAAGCGGGTGTGCTTATGCCTTGGCAAGCGAGCGCTTCTCATTGCGTCACTTTGACAAATTTGCATACGCTAGATGCGAGCGATCGCATCTAGCGAGCTGCTCTGAATCAGGTCCTCTGTCTTTACCTCACACCCTCTGCCTTCCCCTGTGACCCTCTGCCTCCCTTTGTCACTTACTACATCCCACTTTCACCCCAAGGTTGCCGACATTTAGCTACCTACTTCCGGGAGGGACCTGTCGGGATTCCACACGAGGGGCAATAAGAGGGCGTGGCCCAGCAAATGATGAGTCACTTGGGGTGGGGTGTGACAGTGAAATTGCAGCATCATGGTTCCGCCCCCTCTTCACAATGCCGAGATTAATGTTATTGTGAAGCAGGGGGCGGGCCACGATGACGTGATTCAGCGCGAATCGCATCACAAACGAGTCGCCGAGGGCCGAAAGGCTTGTCTGCCTTTCCAGGGGGCCGGGAGTGGCACCCGATTTTCAGGAGGCTCCCGGCCAAATCGGGAGGGTAGGCAAGTATGTTTCACCCTCTGCCTCCCTCAGTCACCCACTGCCTCCCCCTGTCACCCACTGCATCCCACTCCTTTCCTCTGCCACCCACTGTCTTCCCCTGCCACCAACTGCCTTTACTTGCCACCCTCTGCCTCCCTCTGACACCCACTGCCTCCCCCTGTCACTCTCTGCCTTCCTCTGCCTCCCTCTGTCACCACTGCCTTCCCCTCACCTCAGGGGCACATCTATAACGGGTGCAGGGTGTGCGGGGAACACAGGCTCCTGGGTCCAGGGGGGCCCCACACCGCACACCCTGCACCCATAATATTACTTAACTCTCCGGCATCCCACGTCGGCGCGAGGGTCCGGCGCTGTAAAACGACTGGAAAATGGCTGCGGCAGCCATTCTCCTGTCACTTGCGCATGCGCAGTACAGGGAAAATGGCCGCCGCAGCCATTTTCCCTGTGACCTGCGCATACATTATAGACTCTAGGCACACTCTAGTGCCCAGAGTCTATAACTCCGGCGCTGGCCACGCACAGCTTAGTGCACTGCCGGCCGCCGAGCGGAGAGGAGGGGGCCTGTGTCAGGGACTGCACACGGGCGCCCTTCTTTCTAGAAACGCCCCTGCTTCCCCTGTCTCCCACTGCTTCCCCCTGTCACCCACTGCCTCCCCCCTGTCATCCACTGACTCCCCCATGTCACCCACTGCCTCCCCCCTGTCATGCACTGCCTCCCCCTGTTACCCTCTGTGTAAGAAATGAAGTGATCACAATAGTGATCCATTCTCTTCTGTTTTGTGTCTCCACAGTGCTACTGTGCATGTATGCAGGGGTGCAGAGGGGGGGGAGCGGGTACTAATAACACGGACCCGGGCTTGCTGGAGGGGAGCCCCTCCCCCTACCTCTTACATCACAGCAGCCCAGCACACGCTGCTGTGTGCTGGGCTGCACTGGGAGACTGCTTGCGGCTGCTAAGCAGCAGCCTCAGCAGTCTCCTATACCTGAGGGGAGATAGCGCCCCCCACTGGCTATTCGCAGGGCTTAGGGGCTCACAGCAACCTCCATCCCCAGCTCAAAGCGGTGCTGCAAAAAAATTTTATTTTCCCTAAATGGACGTGGCAATGCCTCCCATGATTAGGCCATGCCCCCTTCACCTGGTCCCGGCGTGGCAGTCGGCGCGCCTGAATGTGCGTTCTGCTAACCACGCATGTGTGCCAAACTCTGCAGTAACTTGCTGGGGTCCTGTAATAATTTTTCTTGTCAGACGGTGTCCCAGAGCAAAATAGCTTGAGAACCCCTGCTCTATACAGTAGATTGTAAGCTTGGAGCAGGGCCCTCTGACCTCTCTGTCTGTCTTTTACTCAGTATAATTTTATTACTATTTTGTCACCAATTGGTGACTTCACAGTTAAGAAACTGCCAGCTATTCTCCTACATGTTGGTGGCCAGCACTCTGTGTGGGCACTGCATGGACATTAAAAACACTGAATAAGTCACATTATGTTATTAATTCAGTGTTTTAGGTGCCCCCTTCACCTTTCACCTCAAACAAAGTTTACCTAATGGTAATGCCTGATCTGTTGAAATCCTCAGATCACAAGTAGATAGTTTATGCTTTTTTCTCTACAAGAAGGCAGATAATATTTGGAAAATAAAGTCACTAACAATATTTTTTGTAATTATCACTTTATTATTAATAATGTGCTATAAAATGAAAATATGGGGTACCTTATTAAGGAGAAAAAATTGCAACTTAATCTAGCATAAAACCATCAATGACATAAAAATACTAAATACCTAGCTCCTCTACATCTATTATTCAAGAGCATGGACTATGCCCGGGGCTGGGGAGAACTGTGTAGGGGTAATGTTGGAAAATATCCAACATATCTGTGTGTTAGCTGTAATCTCAGCATAAGCTTCTTAGGATAGTGTTACCAGAACAAAAACATTGTTTAAATCTTGTACCAAACAAGCAATGTAATCTAGTAATACGTTTAGGATATACAAGGACACGAGGGCTGGCAGAAATGTAAACAAACTACTAATAGTGAGACCTCACTGTCCAGCATGAAGACTTGCAATGGTGAGAAGACCTGGGCCTCTGCTAACTGTGAGTGTCAGAAGGCTAAGTTACTCTGAATACCCAAGACCAATGCCACCAACCACCACCAGTATATCAACCAGCATTAGTATTAACACCAGGGCCTTAACTAGGGTAGTGCCACCTGTGCCACCGCACAGGGCACCGCAGGGCAGGGGGGCATTGTTCGAGCCTATCAATTTTCTGTTTATAATCATTCTCACTTGGAGCTTCCTCTTATTTTATCCCCAGCATCTCCTGGCCTCACCATCTTTTCCCTGGCCCTTCCTCATAAGACCATACCACTTTTTCGGGTGCGTTTTGTCCCCTTTTGAAAAATGGGGGGGTGCCAATGCTCTTTCTGGCACAGGGCACCAAAAAGTCTAGTTACGGCTCTGTTTAACACTATGGGGCTGCAGGTGAATGGAGAATGGTGAGTTTGGACAAATATCTAAGACCGTAGCAACAACCCATAACATTGTTAGACTGGCTGCTGGGCTGTCGTTACTGAAGTGTAGCCATCAGTATCTACTTTTTAAATGATAGGGGTGTTCACAGTTTCCTCTCATGATATGACTGTTAAATGAAATGAATGGACATGCTTAAACTCCCACAAAACTGGCATCTATGACTGTAACTCATTCAGATGTCATAGGACTTCATTCAGACCCGCTCGCAAGCGCTATACACTCGCAAGTGGGTCGATGGTGAGGGCATTCGCACGTGCAGCGCTCAAGCCCTGGAGCGAGTGACAAATGCACTCACTCCGGGGCTCATTACAAAAGGGGCGACTGTCGATGTTGATCAACAGCTCGCCCCGTTTTGTAGGCGGGGTGGGGGTTGGCCGGACAAACCGTTTGTAGTCGGCCCTACTGACATCACCAGTGATGTCAGTAGGGTGCTTCCTGCTCTGTTAGAGCAGGAAGCAACCTGGGGCTTGCAGTAGACGAGACCCTACCGCAAAGGTCTCGTTGCAAGCCCCGATGGTCACGATGATCTCGACCATCGCGACCATCACCTAGTCACTTGCTAAAGCTATGGGTGGTAACCCACAGCAAAAGAAAAGCAGCAGCCCTCATTCAGAGCAAGCGCTTGCATTTTGTGAGCGGCACTGAATGAGGTCCATAGTGTAGCAGTCTCACTAAAGTGAGTTCAATGAGTTACATTAGTCTATTAATGTCAGTCTATAAATCTTAGAATAGCACCATACTTCAAGTTCCTAGTGCATCCTTCACACTTCCTCCCTGCACTACTATTAATTTAATTGCACTCAACCCATATATCCTCCATAGTGTACTATCCCACTCCCTACCAAACCGATAACTGTAAGCCTAATGGTGGCCACACATGGGTTGTTTCTGACACCTAATATGTAGAGGGGTGGGTGGGCAGTGACAATTTTTCATTAGTTATTTTGCCTCAGGGTGGGTGGAGCCACAGTCCAGTTGAGCTGAGCCAGTCAGATAAGAATTCCAGACAAAACGTATGCAATCATTGGCTGGATGGAGTTATGACCTAACAAAATGAAGGTTGCAGGATTTAATTTTTCATCATTGAAGTTCATGGAGTGTAGACGTTTACAGTAAACCAAGCATCAGTAGAAATACATACAAATGATTATACCATTTATTTCCATTTCATAAGTTTGAAAATTTCTGATTTCCCTTTTTTTTGCTTTTAAAAGTGATTATATTTATAAAAAAAAGAATGACTTCAGATTTTCAAGTTACATAATAATTGCATAATTTTTTCTAACATCCAATTCAGTATCTCAATAACTAAACTTACATTAATCATTACTGATACATGCCACCCAGTCAAAGATTAGCAGTAATAGCCATTCGAGACATTTCAAAATCTAATTCTACTCGTGTCACCTCTCTGTACAGAAAAGTAATAAGTGCTAAATTATACAGTAATAGTTCAGCCAAACCTCTCCATAAAGTTCCTGCCTGGGCACCAGACAACCAATTATCCAAACTACTAGCAAAGTATATTTCACAGACCATCCCCTGCAATCTGCAGTATCATGTCTGCCATAATTACAGCCAGGTACTCTTTCAGGAATTTCAAATGGTTGTGTGGTTGCTCAAAATGAATGTAATAATTATTACTACAATTATTGCACATATTATTAGTAGTAATGTTGGATGATACATGAGAATGGGCACATTTATTAATGATCGCATTTGCAATGCGACCTGGGTGCGATATTTGCACAATTTGATTATACCACCCAGATGTATGAAATTGCACATGCACTGCGATGTGCCGGGAGTGAAGTAGTAACCACGTCAGCAGTCTCTTCACTCCTGTGCCAGGACTCCAGCGCATGTGCGGTCTACTGACCATGCATGCGCTGCCCATGGAACCTTCTCCCGGTAGTTTTTGCAATGTGTAGCCCATAGGCTACAGCAGGCTACCACCATCTTCAGAAGGTGGTCAATATGGCAGCATCGCAGCCCCAATAGAAACCTATGGGGCTGCCTATGGGGTTGTGGCTTCCGGCGGGAATGGAGGATTCGCAGCAGGTATCAGAGATATCTGCTATGGTCTCTGTGTCATACATTTGGGGGATACAAAATATCTGTGGTTAACCCCCAAAAACGGGTGTTTAAGGACTGTAATAGAAGAAAGGCAGTTTCTGTATCCTAAATGAAGACTTTTTAATAAAATAAACAACTAATATTGACATTTCAAATTTTCAATCATTATTGTCAGAAAAAAAATCCAATATTTTTTTAAATGATAAATATAATTTGCATCCTCAATTTTTTTGAAAAGCATATACCTGCTAAAAAACAAAATACTTGTTTAACATAGGGACTGATGCAGAGTAGAATGCACAGCATGCTGAACTAAGGGCCTTATTCAGATTTGGGAATAGAGTAAAAATAAGCAAGTAACTGTGCACCTTGGTAAAACCATGCTGCACTGCAGGTGGGGCAGATTTAAAATGCTCAGAGAGATTTAGAATTGGGAGGTTTGTGTCCAAACTAAAATCTACATATAAGGGTGTCCAGCATTTGTGGGCTACATGCAAAAGCAGCCAGTATTTACCCCACATGCAAAAATAATGTATGTATTTGCACCTCTGCATTGTTATATGGTTTGCCAGGTACACAGCTACTTGTTCTATCCTACTCTATTCCAAAATCTTTATCTATCTATATATGCGTGTACATATATATATATGTTTTTTTATTTTTTTAATGGAAATGGATGTGTTGTTTTAGTTATTAATATATCTGATATGTTAACTTACAGAGGTTGATGAGTGTTAAGATGCTACATTTAATCATAATATTGGGGGCAATTGTTAAGGTTTAATATGAATTGTGATGTCAGCAATGGAATTAATCCAAGGACACTAACAGAATGTTTTTTACCATCAAATCAACTTATATGTTTACTGCCATATATTGTATATATGTGGGCTTACTCTACTGTATAAACTCTTATCTGAGCAGTGAGCACTTGGCATCACATCTTGCAGAGCATGAGAGCTGCTACCTAGACACAACAAAGTAATGCAGACAGACCAAAGGCAGGCACAAAGGACGGCTAGACTCATTGCAGCATCTTACACTACCTAGTTATATTATGGCCATACACTGCCTGCAATTACTTTTCTGGAGCTTGGAGTGTATGCATTACACAAATATGTTTAAACCCTTCCTCTCTAGGCTGTTCTTACAATAACCTTTAAACATACTGTAAATCAAAGTAGCTAATAAAGTACTGAAACATACTGAGGTATAACTTGGTAAAACAGAGCAAAACAAATCCCCCAGCCAGCCCCTGCCAGCAGTGTGCCCTGTCTTTCATTATACATTAAATTAGTTAGATAAACCAGTATCTCTCCAGTCCCTGGACCTTTGAACTGTGCTTTGTCCTTGTGACCCATTCTATACACATTGCAGCACCTGACCGGGGAGAGTTTGGACCATGTCCCCAAATACTGCTGTTATATTGATGTTAGCCTGCAGCTAGTGTGTAATAATTGGATATTGCTTAGAGAATAGACCATTATTGAATAACCTGTTAATATGACACACGCACATCATTCCCTTTCCCCTGCACAGAAAAGGAGCCGCTCCCTGCGGACATAACCATTAGGTACCAGGAACCCCCCTCACCCAGGGTCCCTCTCACATGGGTCCTCGCTCACCTGTCAAGCGCTCCTGGCTTATCCCGTACTCCGGGTTACTCCTCTTGGCACAAGTCCCCTGTCCCTGCACCAGAGCCTGCAGGGGGAGCTCGGAACTGGGGTTTGGGTAACAGCGGAGTCCCCCGCCACAGCGCGCAGTGTACACCCCGCAGGACTCTCCTTCGAGCCGGGCACACACCGAACAGCAGCCGCAGCCAGGTGCCCGGACCAGCTCCACACACGGCGGTCGGGAAGAAGAGGCCGGGCAGGCAGCCAAGCGCTCCGGGGTGCACTGTGGGCAGCGGAACAGGACCTCGGCAGTGGCTGGGGCGCACAGGGCAGCCAACAGCATCAGCAGCTTTGCTGAGAGCTGCATCCTAGCGCGACACTTGTAAGATCAGCTAAACGGTCACACAGCTCCTTCTGTCTATTGCCCCTCTGCTTCTTTGCAGCTTGGATCTATTGCCCTTCTGCTTCCCTGCAGCTTGGATTTATTGCCCCTCACCTTCCTCTGCTGCTTTTATATATTGCCCCTCTACTTTCCTGCTGCTTGGATCTGTTGCCCTCGTCTTGCCTGCTGCTTAGATCTTTTGCCCCTCTCCTTCCCTTCAGCTTGGATTTATTGCCCCTGTCCTTCCCTGCAGCTTGAATCTATTGCCCCTATTCCTTCCTGCTGTTTGGGTCTATCCCCCTCTCCTTCCCTGCAGCATAGATTTATTGCCCCTCTTCTTTCCTGCACTTGAGTTTGACCCCTGGATCTATTTCCTATTTTTCTTCCTCATAGATGGATCTACCTATTACCCCTACTGTATGTGTCACAGAGCCTATTCGATATCTCTTGCCCCTCTCTGTGATCTGTCACTCTCGTTATGCACTTCTAGCTATGCTACTTCTCTCTGGCTTATCGTCCTCTTTCTTACTTCTCTTTCTGTACCTATCATCCTGCTGGTTTTATTACTTCTCTACTCCCCTCCTCGCCTATCTCCTCCTCTTTTCCTCCCTAATACCACACTCTCTCCTGTCTCTCACTTCCCTCTCTATTAATTGTCTCTCCTCACTCTACTAATATTCTGTATATTATGTATGTCTCTCACTCTGATACACTGTAACCTTAAATCTTCAAGTAAATTCTGATTCAGATACAATCTATCTATCCTCTTGTTTCCGAGGATGCACTATGCATAAATGTATCATCATTGTGATTATTGAACGAAGTACAAGGCCAGTATGTTAGACCAAAGCATGTAACAGCATGAATACCATAATAATAAAAATTATTATTATTATAATTATTATTTACAGATTTATACATCTCTAGCATATCATGCAGTCTTTTACAGATTTAAGCATAAGCTTTAGAAGGAAGACATACTATTAACTATGCACAACACAGAGCCCCCGATAGGAATCATAGGGCCATATTTATCATATCCCACATTTTTATTGCGCTTGGGATATAACAATAATGACGTAGGGCCTGATTCAGAGACTTCCGCTAATGCATTCGGAGCTAGCGTTAGCTGCTTTGCTCTGAATGCTTTGCATTCCCGATATTGATACATTTGGATATTGATACATTTGGCAGCACCGCATCCCCCATAGAAACCTATGGGGGAGGCGGCTGTGGGCGGCAATGGAGGGATCGCAGCAGGTATCGGAGATACCTGCTGCGGTCCCTCCTTCATACATTCGGGGGATACTTAGTATTTGAGGAATTTACCTCAAATGCAGTTTGATAAATGGGCTCCTAAGTAGCCCTAAGGTTGTGCGTAATGGCCGCGTGTACTGAGATACCTAAGCCATGTTTTCTGCACACTGCAACGCAGATGCAGGCTGCGTTCTGCCCCAAAAACGGTCGTAACTCACCTGCGTTTTGGTCACCACTCCGTTACCTCCTCCAAACGGTGCTTGAATGTCCATCACCCTGCATGAAAATTGTCACTGTGAGCAGCTACGGTAATGGACTTTGATGAATGCACCGTGTGACTCAGACGCATGCCCAGATTGCCGATTATCACTGCTTAAATATCGGAATGGTATACATCACTGAGGGGCCCATTTATTAATGATCGCATTTTGCAATGTGATCAGGGCATCCAGTACCGCCCATGATCGCATTGCAAAATGCGATCATACCGGCTGAATGTACTATCCGGCACATGCAGGGAGACGGGTTCCGAAAGGAGTCCGTCCCTGCGATGTGGCCGGAGTGCATGCGGGACTGCTGCACATGCGCAGTCCTGTGGACTGCACATGAGCGGCGCCCATTGCCGGAAGAGGGATCTGGGAGATCCCTCCGCCGGCTGAAATGCGGTAAGTCCCCATAGACTACAGCGGCTAACGCTATCTTCAGATAGCGTTAGCTGCTGGGGCCAATATTGGGAATGCTTTGCATTCCCGATATTGGTACATTTGGCAGCACCGCATCCCCCATAGAAACCTATGGGGGAGGCTGCTGTGGGCGGCAATGGAGGGATCGCAGCAGGTATCAGAGATACCTGCTGCGGTCCCTCTTTCATACATCCGGGGGATACTTAATATTTGAGGTAAACCCCCGAAAACAGGCGTTTTCATGGAATTTACCTCAAATTAACTTTGATAAATGGGCCCCTGAATCAGACCCCAAATTCGCAAAACCAATAATTAATAATTTCAATAGAATTTAGCAATAATCTTTTGCTGGAACATGGGCTCAAATAAGAGCCCATCCCAGTTGAAGAGATATCACTTTGCTTCTGGTTCTGGATCTGGCCAGCCTAATGCACATGCTTAGAGGTACCCATAGGCTTTAATCGGCTAATGCCATCTGAAGATGGAATTAGCCACCGTGGCCAAGATCCAGCATGATTTGCATTTCAATGCTTGGTAAATCACATTAGGGCTGTTTTTGCAATTGAAAACGGGACCAATTTCTGCTGTAGACACCCCCTAGATACATTATGTGTGGGGATGCTTGCAATTTGGGGATATTTATTTTCATAAATAGTCCCCATAATCTTGGTTAAAAAAAAAATAGTTTTGTCTAAAATTTAACAAAGTTTTATTAATTTTATAATGATGACATGATGACCATGAACAGTAACAAAGTTATTGCATCACCATTGTGCCTCTTTTGGACCCAAACTTCTCTTACTGTACATTTCGTTTCAAGTGGTACTTTGGCTAAATATCTCAACTGTTCCAGAAAACGTCTGCTGCATAATAAATCGTCTTTTTGTATTTCTTGTGATATATTTAGCTAAGGATAGTATATTATGGGGCCCATTTATTGATGATCTGGGCATGATATTACCGCCCATGATCGCATTGCAAGATGCAAACTTAGTGCCGAAATGTATCGTTCGGCACCCGCAGGGACAGGGGCTCCAAAAGGAGTCCATTCCTGCACATGTATTGCCGCCATTGCTGGGGAGGGTTCAGGAGGAATCCTCTCCTGGCTAATTATGTAAAGTGTAGCAATAGGCTATAACAGGCTAACGCCATCTTCAGATGGCGTTAGCTGAAGGGGCCAATCTCCGGAATGCACCACATTCCTGAAACTGGTAAATTTGACAGCATAGCATTCCCCATAGAAACCTTTAGAGGCTGCAGAAATAAATTCACACCACGCTGCCACTATACCCCTTAGCTTGCACTATATTGTCTCCTCCATAATCCACACAGTTCCCCTGGGTATTCACCTCCCGTGGCATGACTGGCTCCATTTGAATGCTTCCAGCTCCGTGTTCTGCATACACAGTGCATACACCACAGTGTGGGTCCCGAGTCCCCTCACCAACATCACAGATGTGATGTGTCATGTGACACTGATGAGGGGACTCGGGAGGTGATCTGGGAACAGGTGCCTGTTCTTGGCAGTTGCAGGGTCAGACTGTGTGGGAGCCCCCCAGTGTATGGGGGCCCAGAGGTGACCGCCTCTGTTACCCTCTCTTAATCTGGCCCTACCTGTCGCCATGTTGCAACTCTGTAATGCCCATTCAGCCCTTGGGCCCCCATTTATTAATGACCGCAATTGCGATGCAATATGGACATGACATTAATGCCCATGATCGCATTGCAATATGCTATCATAGCGCCCAGATGTATCACCCGGAACATGCAGGGACACGGGCTCTGAAAGGATCCCGTACTTGCGATGTGCCCAGAGAGCTGCCTGGGCTGCTGCGCATGCGTAGTCGCACTGACTGCACATGTACGGCCACCATTGCCGGGGAATATTCCGGAGGAACCCTCCGCCGGCTAATTATGCATAGGCTACAGCAGCTAACGCCATATTAAGATGGCGTTAGCTGTGGAGAGCCACTATCCAGAATGTTGCATCTGCCAGCGGTAATGGAGGGATCACAGCAGGTGAAGGGGTAGTTTAAGAGAGGAGGGGGTCCATGTGGTCCCTCCTTCATACATCCAGGGAAAACTTAATATTTGTGGTTAACCCCTCAGGAATTAAATCTCAAATATACAATGATTAATGTGCCCCTTAGTGAGAACTGATTGAGGGCCTGATTCATTGCCGATTGCAACTGCGATTACTCACGCAATCGGGTGATTGTTTTGTTCTGCGCATGTGTATGCATCGCAGTGCGCCTGTGCAAACCAGCCACTGCGATCTGGACACCGATTGCAGTGACTATGCAGACCCATCGCCGAGTGATTGACAGGAAGTTCCATTTGTGGATTTTGATGGGGGGTAGTCGGCAAAACGCAGGCATGCCAGGGCATTTCAACGCATTACATGTATAAATTATCCACTGCGATGCCATACGAAGCTTGAGTGCTCATAGCGTGCGATGAAGTTAGCAATTCCTGAGTAAGGTCAGAGCTTGTGCAAGTGTGTGTGAGGCTGCGATGGTACTCAATGTTACCGATGGTTTAGCATGGCTTAGCAGTCTTGCTAAGAATTACGGATGTGTGTAAGGTAAAGTGGGTGTCCTTATGTTGTGCTGTGACTGCATAGCGATCGCAATGGATTAGCATACTATCGCAGTGAGACTGCGTGCATAATCGCTATTGCAATCACAGTTGCGATCCATAATGAATCAGGCCCTGAAATGCATCCGGCTTAAAAGCGCTCGTAAGCCCTTTAGTATGGGTATGCAGACTGCGATGCATTAGTCATTTGCTACTAATAGCTTGATGTATTCATTAGAAATTGTATGCACCTCAGAATCAGGCCCATAGTAGGAAGAAATCCTTGTGATGGAAGGAGTTGGGTGGTCCTGGCAGTGGCAATCTAAGTGCCCCCTCAGGAGCTGAGCCCTTAAACACGCCCTTCTACTTATGAAGTTATATGGAAGGAGGGGCAGTGCAGCATCCTGAGCTTCTGTGAGTATAGTGCTAGGTTGTTATAGACCAGCACCAGGCTGCCAATGCTGTGGTGAGCAATGGCTGTCACTCTGGGCCTGATTCAGAGCCGGACGCTATTTGCGCTCGCTCGTTCAGAAAAAGGGGCCGGATATTTAAATTGAGCGCTCGCTCTTTGCGGTCTGTTGACGCCTCTATGTCTGAGCGAGCGAACGAAACACGCGCTCGCTATTTTGTAAAGATGCCCCCTGGCCGCTCGCATCCTACGTCATCTCCGCTATTTATTAGATTAATCGAGTACATCGAAAGGCGTCTGAACTGCTCGCAGTGCTTGTGGTTGGAATTTCCTACCGCGATCATGCGAACAGTTCAGGCTAAGAGACAACCAAGTGACGTGGCCGATGACGCTGCTTTGTTAATTATGCACACCCTTAAAACGCCCGTTTTTACCGTTTGGCACACCTGCGTTCGTATCACCACTCCCCGTTTTCAAGCACCTTCCCCTGTTACCACCCACAAACGCCTCATCCTGTCACTCAAATTAGCAGGCACTCGCTATTTTGCGAGCTCTCTATTTCCGACTGCACTGACTGGTTGGCGCATGCGCATTACGACCCATACGCATGCGCAGTTGTGCGAACATCGCTCTGAGCAAACGAGCGGCCGCTTACGAGCGGCTCTGAATCAGGCCCTCTGTGTGGAAGACCACAAGGAAATTTAAAATGCTAAGGGACCAAAGCAGAGCTGAATGTGCAAGTCAGCCATAATTTCATGCATGGTACTAAATTGTGGATATTCGCCCATATGCAGAGTTGTACGAATCTCTTCAGCCAGACCATATGTAGGCTTGGTTTGCTGCCCGTCATCATTATCAGTGTGCACTTGCACTTTGGTGCACAAGATTTTTTTCATAAACAGGCATAAACACAAGTACACACAACTCTGTCTAGACCGCAGTTCCACCCTTCACACACAGGTGGAGATGCAACTTTGTTGCGTATGACTCAACTTTGCCCATACTTGTGTACACTCAGCTCTGGAGCATGCACACAAGATACATCTGCAAAACTTTGAATCAGTCCTAAATTAATAAAATGGTGAATAATTCAGGGATTTAAGATAGTTTTATGAGATTTAAGAAGGTTTATATACTTAGCAGGTGACATGAAAGCACCACAAAGCCATTTGATTTCTTTATAACCTCAGAGATGTTGGAGATCGGACAACAGGGTTACTGGACCTCATTCAGAGTCGGTCGATGCGGCCGCACGGTCGTATGGGAAAAGGGGCCGGATATTCAAATGATTCCCTCGCAAGTTGCGTCTCTAAGTTTGGATCGGTAGCTGGCCGACCAAGGAGAGGAAGCGACCGGAATTCAAAAAAATACGCCCCCTTCTCGTACGCATTGCACGTCATCTCCGGGCATATAAGGATTAATCGAGACCATCGGGACCCATCGGAACTGGTCGTAGAGCTTAAGGTTGACCATACCCTCTCTTAAGCTCTACGATCATGTCAGTGTAAAAACCTCCCATGTCACATGTGCCATGACGCCACTTTGTTAATTATGCACTCCCATAATCCGTATGCACTCCCATAAAACGCCATTCGCATAATTAGGCACGCCTGCGTTCGGATCTCCACTCCTCCGTTTTCAAGCACCTTCCCCTGTTACCACCCACAAACGCCTCATTCTGTCACTCAAACTACCGACCTGGCTGTTTTCAAGGAGAGAGAAATTTCTGATCGTAGCGGCTAGTTTGCGCACGTGCATTGCGAACTTTACGCATTCGCAGTATAGCGAACATCGGTGGTGTACGACCGTGCGGCCGATTCGACCGACTCTGAATGAGGCCCACTGTACTTTCAGTGTGATGGCTCTAGCACTGTCCAGGAGCACTTTTAAGGGAAACACACATTTGCACCATACTGTACCGGCCTATTTTCTGATCTTCCTCTGCGGGCTTCTGGGCAGTGATGGGTACGGGACCAGACTATCAGCATCATTAAGCCCCACCCCCTCAATGTAAAAGGCCACAAATCCCACATATTTAAATAGGAGCGGAGCCAAATGATGCAATTCTCATAAAATCGCTTCATTAGGCTCCACCCCCTACTCATAGATCGGTGTTCCCCTTGAAATTCTCTGCATTCTGCCCAGTTCACTCGGAAGTGGGCGGGATGTGGGAGAAGCGCCTACCCTTTCCTGGTTGCTGGGGGGTTACCTGAAAATTTGGTAGCATCCTGCAGGTTCCGGAAGAGTAGGCAAGTATGATTTACACCAGGGGTGGGGAACCTTTTTTCTGCCGAGGGCCATTTTGATATATATAACATTATTTGCGGGCCTTGTGCAGGCCACACCCCATCAGCGTGATGTCACACGGGGCGGGGCTACAATCACCGATGATTGCAGCAATGCCCGAAGCAACCTGAGGATGCTCCGGGGAGCTGTAAGGGCAGCAGAGTGGCACTGCTGCATAGATTCTGGCTGCAGAGTGCTAGATGAGGCGAGCAGTAAAAAACTCAGAGGGCCAGTCCAAATGATTCCGCGGGCCTTATTTGGCCCCCAGGCCTGAGGTTCCCCATCCCTGATTTACACGCTCACAGACACAAAGTGTAAAGTAAAGATTAAAATGTATACATAGCACAGATGAAATAAAGACAGCACACCCGTCGGATGGTAACCCACTGGCATTAGGAAACATTAGTGACAGTGTATGAAAAGTACAATTTTGTTTGCACTTGTAGTTCAGGGGGAGTTCAGAAGACCACACAGCAGTGCCTTGTGTAAATAAAGCAGGGGTAGTAAAAAAAATGCTACTTCACCCCCAACAATCCTCAGGGACAAGTCACTGGTGTATCTGTAATTGGTTAAGGGTGTGCAGTGCACACCTCATACCCTGCACCCATATAATTAGTATACTTACCTCTCCGGAGTCCAACATCAGCTGGTTCTGCGGACTGAAATCTCCGGGAGAATAGTGCGTGGCAATTTTCCTGGTGACTTACGCATACTCATTAGAAATGTCTCCAGGGACATAGCACCATGTTCTTAGAGACCTACACATGCGCAGTAGACTAGCACAAAGCCAGATTCTACTGCACTGGAGAGGAGGGGGCCCACATGGAAGCTGCACATGGGCCCCCTCCTCTCTTAAAATGCCCTTGGGACAAGTATAGGGTCACTGAGACCAATGGGTTGCATACCCCAGGCCTGTGTACATGTCTTTACCAGTGTTAAAGTACTA
Organism: Taudactylus pleione; assembly: GCA_031769625.1. Taxonomy (NCBI): domain Eukaryota; kingdom Metazoa; phylum Chordata; class Amphibia; order Anura; family Myobatrachidae; genus Taudactylus; species Taudactylus pleione. Next base: position 1,592,382 of record JAUIMM010000670.1, read on the forward strand.
TGATAAAGGCCATTTGCAATCCTGTCACGTGCACTTTCCCACAAATCTCAAAAAATAGGGTGTACACTTGTTTGATAGAGCGTCCCAGTAGGACCATTTACACAGAAATTAGCCTTTGTCAACTATAATACATTCCTTGATGGCTTTGTGTCACTGTGCGTCAATTCTTCATCCCTCCAATGTTAAACTCCTGTCTGAATTTAACCAAAACATTTTCAAACACAAAAACTAACATACAGTAGCTCAATAGCTATTCCATGCAAAGATAGAGCAGGTCCTGGCTGGATTTACAAAATTGAGATGGGAATTAATAAAATGTTGCAGACTACTGTTATGTGTATGATGAAGGTGTTCAACCTATCCACAAATACAGAAATTAAAATAGGGGCCCCTGGGGGAAACCATGTGTTTCCTTTGCTGGTTATGCTTTGTTAACACATTCCATTAATTCATTCAAATCTTGCTGACATGCACATAAGGTTCCATGGCTACTTTTTGCTTATGATTTTTGACACATAAGGACAAGTTAGCTCAGAAACAGTTCTACAACCTGCATCACGGACCACAGACATATGAATTCTAGTGAGCAGCCCGTCACACTACATTATTGTGCTGCTCATGCATTCAGCAAGAAGGTTTGTCTTTTCTGAGTCTTATGTTTTCCTGTCTTCACATATCACTTGCCTATGTACTAATGCTATACATTTTGCCAATGGACAACTAGAAATTACTGATGCCCATTGCAAAATATTGGTTGGTCCCACACCACAACCAGAAACTCACAAACCCCCTTCTATATCATAGATGCATGTGTATTAAAATAAACCACTATTGCTGGCTAAATGGGATTTTTTCCTCTATGCTCAATATACCAAAGGGAAGGGGTAGTTTAAGAGAGGAGGGGGTCCTTGTGCAACCTCCGTGTGGGCCCCCTCTGGCAGCGCACTAGACTCTGGCTGTGTGCCAATCTCTACTGTGCATGTGTAGGAGCCTGGGAGCATGGTGCCGTCGCTATGTTCCTAGAGACTTCCCTACTGTGCATGTGTAGGTCTCTGGGAACATGGTGCCGTCGCTATGTTCCTAGAGACTTCTCTACTGTGCATGTGTAGGTCTCTGGGAACATGGTTCCGTCGCTATGTTCCTAGAGACTTCTCTACTGTGCATGTGTTGGTCTCTGGGAACACGGTGCCTTCGCTATGTTCCTAGAGACTTCTCTACTGTGCATGTGTAGGTCTCTGGGAACATGGTGCCGTCGCTATGTTCCTAGAGACTTCTCTACTGTGCATGTGTAGGTCTCTGGGAACATGGTGCCATCGCTATGTTCCTAGAGACTTCTCTACTGTGCATGTGTAGATCTCTGGGAACATGGTGCCGTCGCTATGTTCCTAGAGACTTCTCTACTGCGCATGAGCAAATCTCCAGGAAAATGCACAATAAAAATGCATTAAATAACATTACTCTCGTGTTTGCATTCATGGCTCGACAGTTTACTGTCGACATTGTTATTGTCAACACCATAACTGTTGACAAAACATATCCATCTCTGGCCTGTATGCAAATGTTAGGGTCTCCACTCGGTATGCCATGCTGCATTGTGAACTATCCTCGCTCTAATTTTTATGTTTAATTAAAAACTAGACAATACCAAAGTCCTTAAAATGAAGCACTCCGGTGCCGATGCAGAGCGCATGCTCTGGAGCCAATCATGCGCAAATACGGACAATGCAGACTTGTGCGCATTTCAGTCGCATCTCCACTTGAAACTGAAGGGGTGTAAGTGGGCTGTAATGGGTCATTCTTATGCAGACATTTTTCAGTGAGTTCATGTCATTGCAGAGTTGTCCAGAAGTGTAAATATGCCTATTTCAGATGTATCTATTGCACCAAGGATAGGGCTGTTGCAAATGCGCGCTAATCATGAAGAGGGCTGTCAAACCAAGCATACGGATAGGGGTGGTCTGATCACAAAGACGCAAGCAACTCTGCCCTTGAGAGAATATATGCAGTTCTGAGTATGCAAATGGGGAGCAATTACAACTCTGCATAAGCCACTATAGCAAATCATAAAATAGATCACAAAGCTTTGTGTCCCAGTCAAAAAAAAAAGTGCTCTTACCATTTTAATGGATTGAGCATTTAAGTAACTAATATGATCAAAAAAGATAAATTATAATAACAACCTGTAAAAGGCACTGCCTATGTATCATTCAACAATACACACAAGAAGCCACTGGTTGTAATTGTGCCCTGATGACAGAATGACCCTACGCTGACTATCAGAAGGTCCTGACCTGTTAATCGGAACATACTGGAGTTTTGGATGCTTCCCAGTGAGAACAAGCTGTGTGACAGCAGGACCCTCTTATAACGGGCATACTTTCCGACAACCTGGTATTGTTATATGACCACCAAGTTTCTCATCCTCTTCTTATACTGGCAGATTTTTCTCTTTGCTATTAATACTTTTTCTAGTCCTGCCAAGTTTCTTCCCACCCATTTCAATTTCCTTAGTGTTTCATCTTTCTGCTTTCATCGCACCATCTCCATCGTTTTCCTCCTTCACGGTTTCTCACCTTCTCGTTTACAGTTTTATTTTTCTTCCCTTGGATTATTTTTTCAGCTGTCCCCTTCTTCCACATTTACATTATCTCACTTTATGTTCTTCCTTGAAAATTACATAACAGCTGCGCATCAGAGCTTTTTTTTTTTTTAACAAATATTCTTATAAATAGTATTCTTGTCACTGCAGCTGCCCTTTACATGTGGACCTGGCGGAGCACTCTGAGATCAGTAGTATCCTTAGTGAATAATGAGTTTGTTTGAATTCTCATCGTTGTGAACTTTTCATGATACAACAGAGAAATATTGATTGTATGTTGTTGCAGATGTCACTCTGACATTAAATTTAATCCTCTCCTGTACACTAACACAACTGTGACCTGCACCTTTACTGAGATTCCCTGTTGTATCCAATGCTACAGTACATGATTGGAGGATATTTATTAAAGGGACAAAGGTGATATTACAAAGCATGAGGAAGCCAATTTAACAGGGATTGCCTCAATTCTTGCTCTGTTATCCTCTCAGGACGGCAATAACAGGAGACAACAACAGAAAAATGCTTTATTGTTCGAAAACAGCATTTTATCTATGTGTACATTATTTATGTACTTTACTTTTCTAATGCTTAACTATTTCACTTATTTATTTATTTTTTTCCACAATGCCAGGTCTGGGGCTTCAATTCCGCTTCGCATGCTTAAATAGGTTAGTCGGCAGATTAACCGATACTGCTTCGGGAGAGTATCACCTAGGAAGCTGACTGTTGCTGAGCTGTCCTTGCAATGTTTTATTGATATATTGCAGTAATAAGTACATTTTTAATAATCAGGAATGTTTTAGTGAGAGCTTTTTTGAGACACATAGACAGTAGAGCCAATGCAACATAAATTAAACGTCATTGCACCCACATTGCACGTGACTAAATGCAGTTAATCTCTGTGGCTGGGCCACCCCTATCTGTATACTTGGTTTCACAGCCATCATAATTTTCAGGGCGCACTTATCTATAACCACATGTGCACAACTCTGCATAGCCACAATTCTGTCTACACTACCATGCAAAATTTTGCCTACATGCAAATACACTATATGGTGGTATGGGGTACCATTAAGAAATGATTATCCATAAGGTGGTACACCATACCTAGTACCCACTACCACCTTACTGCCAGCGGGACACAGTTTGTTCCGTTTCCATATCTGACATGAAAACGGGACTAACTGCAGAGCCAGGACAGCTGCCGGTGGGCGGCACAATAACGTTTTTTTTTCTGCACACGCTGTGGCATGACATCATGGTGTTGCACCCCTGGACACTAAGGAGAAGCCTTGCCACCCACGAAGATGAAGCAGCATGAGGCTGGGCATCCTTAATATGCATCAGGAGCTAAATGTGAGCTGGGCTGGGGAGGCTGTAGATGAAGATGCGCTGGGGAGACATTGGGGACAATGATGTTCAGACACAGTAGGGGCGGTTGAGATACACAGAATGAGAGGGAGGCTGAGAGACACAGAGTAAGGAGGAGGTTGAGAGACAGAGCGAGGAGGATGCTGATAGACAGCTTGAGGGGGAGGCTGAAAGACAGGATGAGGGGGGATGCTGAGAGAGGGCAAGGGGGAGGCTGAGAAACACATAGTGAGGGGGAGGATGAGAGACACAGGGGCATGAGACAGGAAAGACAGGCGGTTGTAGTAACAGGGCAGGAGGCTGGAGAGACACAAGGAGACTGGAGACACAAGGGGACAGAAAGCTTAAGACACAAGAGAACATGAGGGTAGAGACATGGGACAGGAGGCAGGAAACATGGGGGACAGAAGGCTAGAAAGACATGGAAGGAGGCTGAAGTGACAGGACAGAGGCTGGAAAGACAGGAGGCTGAAGTGATAGTGCAGGAGGCTAGAGTGATGGTGCAGAGGGCAGGAAGCTGGAAAGAGGAAGGAGGCTCTAAAGACAGGAGGCTAGAGTGACACAAGGGGCAGTAGGTGACACAGGGGGCACAAGTCTGGTTGAACATCTGTTGTATGATGATGACATTGTTTATATTCCTACACAAACAGACATCTTCCGGACCATGTGATCTCCTACATGATTAGTAATTACCAACTGAAGATATTGTCTGCCTAGGGAGGATCAGTTTCTTTAGAGGTTCCACCCTATAGGTAACGTGTATTTGGAATGGAATGGAGAGGAATGCTCCCAGAGTGACTAGAAACAGGTGGCCTGTCATGCTGAGACCCCCCTGTCTCGAGAGGCCACGCCCATTTTTCTTGCGCACCCACCTTTGCGTTTGCACAGTTACGCTCCTTCAGCTGCAAATGGAGATGTGACTCAAAATCCGTCTACAAAACTCTGCATTGACCTCATTGTGCATATTTGTGGGCACGTTGAGCCTCGTAATATGCCATGATGACACTGCTAAACTGGCCTAAGCTGTGAGTTAAGAGTAACAGCAGAGATTCCAAACCATTGAGTAAGGACAGGGTGACCTGTCACATGTATGTAACATTTATATCCTTAGGGAGTGAAGTGTAAGTGAAATTACAGCTACAGTGAAGTGTAAGTGTAAATTGCTGAACAATGAGATACCAATACATTCTACACTGGCCTGTACTATGGACACTAGAGGACATTTTTAAAGTGCTAGTATGAGAGGAAATGGCCAAGATTGGGATTGGTAATTTTGCACCCCCTACATATAAGCTGCATCTCTGCAAAGCAGCAGTGCAAGCATGAACCCCCAATGAACCCCTAAAGCCCAGCTATACGATAAATAGAAGGGATTATTATCTCCATCACTGGATATTCACCGATTCAAATACAATTAGAAGAGAAAATTCCATTGCCAGACTTTTCGCCATTATCGCTGGTTTTGGGTGCGAAAAAGTATTGCGCTCATCCCCGCTTATCCCCATATTCAATGCCAAATCGGCGAAAACGGGACTCGGCGAAACTGAAATCAGTGAAAAGTTCTGTCAGATTTGGGGAAATCAGCCTGACACCCCCCAAAACATGCACTGACATGGGGGATCACTATGGGTACCCCCAAATAGCCCTGCTTAAAGTATTTGGTTTTTAAAATGTCTCAATAGGGGCTATTTAGCGTCTTTCAGCAAGTGGTGAAGAATAGCATTTTGCAACTTTTATTCCCATCAAATTTAGGGTACAGGAAAATGGGTGCTAGCAGATTTTAAAGTTGCTAATATGAAGTTTTAAAAAACTTGAAAAATCCACCTGCCGCAACTACTTGCAATCATAAAAACACCTGGGGCATACTTGGGGACCCCTCCTGAGTCTATTTCGTTAGTTTTCAAGTTTGTCCCCCAACTTTATTTTTTTTTTCGTCCCAAAACGAAAATACTTTTTTGGGGTGTCCTGAGGTACTTTTAAAAAAAAATTGACACAGATTACCTTTAGGGAACTGTCCAGGGGGTGTAGGGTGGTTTTGGGAAGTCTGCACCCCAAAACCCCAATTCTGCACTTTTTGTCGCCACCTATTCTTAGGCAATACTTTTTCGCCAGGTTTGATGCATTGACTTTTCGCACTGGCGAAAAGTCGGGCTAATTGAATACAGGGATAAATGAAATCGGCGAAAATGACATCATCGGCGAAAAAGTATCGCCGAAACTGACTTTTCGCTTCTAATTGTGGTATATTTTAACCTTGAATATGCGAACCCTAATACAATTCTGGATTCTGATTCAAGATATCAAGGAGACTATGTCCCTGATTCAGACCCACTCGCAAGTGGGCGTACGCACGTTCCCCGTACGTAAAAAAATATTTAAATTCAAGCACTCGCTCGTTTTTTCCTACGCAGCTAAAAATCCGCCCCAAACTCAGGCGACCCCTCCTCTGACTAACGAGTGTGCCAAATAGCGAGCGTACATCCCCGAAATGGCTTGAAGGGAACGCACGCACAAGTACAAACCGGAAGTGGGACTGTCAGATTCCGATTACCTGCTCGTTTTTTCGGCCTACCTCCCTCAATCGTATCATGCCAATCAATATATCAATTAGCTTTATTTCTTTTTTTTTTTCAACACAATGCAATAAACTTTAATCTTGTCCGTGTTTGTATTTGCTCGCAGAATACATACGGCTGAAACCTTCGCTTTTATTGTTCCAAAGACATGTTAGCCCCAATTAAACAATTGTTCTATTTGTTTGTCTCCCCACAATTTTTATGTGGTTCATTTCTTTATTTAAATTAGCTTACGCATGTCACTGCATCAAGCCTATCATAACTCTCAAGAGATTTCTGGCCCTGTCGAACACATGACTCATACACTAACCAATAGAATTGGTCCTGTTAATTTCCCAAATACATTAGCCAATCAAATTTTTTTTGGGTGCTTTATTAAAAATATTTTGTCAAAAAAACACCATTGCCATCATGAGATCCGCCGCATTCACCAGGCGCGAACTGCTGGTGCTGACGGAGGTGATGGACAGGAGGATCACCAGTCAGCCTCCACCCATCTCCAATAGGCGCAAGCGTTCTGCATATGCGGAGGTACGTCGACGCCTGCGCTCCTTCGGCTCACGCCGACATATTGGCCAGCTGGAGCGCAGGTGGTCGGACCTGCACCGGCGGACGCCCCGCTTGCTGGCATGCTTTCGCATGCAGATTGCGGAAAGTAAGTGTTCTGGACTGTGGTTTTCAAGTTTTTCTTGTGGGCCTTAACTGTGTGTGCATGTTTTCATGTCTGTCCTATTGAGTCATTGTAGTCATATCTGCATGTGCATGTTTTCATGTCTGTCCTATTGAGTCATTGTAGTCATATCTGCATGTGCATGTTTTCATGTCTGTCCTATTGAGTCATTGTAGTCATATCTGCATGTGCATGTTTTCATGTCTGTCCTATTGAGTCATTGTAGTCATATCTGCATGTGCATGTTTTCATGTCTGTCCTATTGAGTCATTGTAGTCATATCTGCATGTGCATGTTTTCATGTCTGTCCTATTGAGTCATTGTAGTCATATCTGCATGTGCATGTTTTCATGTCTGTCCTATTGAGTCATTGTAGTCATATCTGCATGTGCATGTTTTCATGTCTGTCCTATTGAGTCATTGTAGTCATTGTAGTCATATCTGCATGTGCATGTTTTCATGTCTGTCCTATTTTTTTTTTTTTTTTGGTTTCCTGTTGAAACTAACAACAATTTTTTGGTCATTTTTTAGGGGCACAGCAAACACTACGGCGGCATCGCCACACAAGACGCCGGTCCCGGCCCCTCTCTCCAACCCCCAATTCCTCTATTCCCCCCTCCTCCCCAGACCCTGTGGCCGATATTTCTGGCCTACTTCCCCTCCAGCCCAATTCCCCCTCTCCTCCATCCGTCCCTCCTCCAAATACCCCCTCCCAGGATCAAGAAAACACCTTGCCCCTCGGGTTGGGGAATGTAGCCACCTCCGAGGTGGTCCAGGGAGTGGCTTCTGGCTCTCTCGTTTTGGAGAACGGTATGTTTTTAAAGTTTATTTTGGACACCACAAACTGTTTGTATGTAATCATGTGTCGTCCCCATTTTTTTAAACTTTTTTTCGCCTTAGGGTATTTTTGGGGGTTGTCTTTACCTGTTCCTGCTGATGTCACCATACACATATCACACCTTTTTTTAGGGCCCTTGTATTTTTGGCATATGACATTTTGGGGTTCTGGGTTTTATCCGTGTAATTTTTTTTTGGCCCACAAGCTTGTAAGTTTGTGTTTGCTTGTTTTTTGTTTTTTTACAATGTTGCTTCATTATCGATTTATTAATCCCCAAACTTTTGTCACCCACAGAGGAACAGAGGCGTCGGGAAGAGATTCTGAATTGTGTGGGCCGTATGCGGGAGCAGGTCACCGGGCTAATGCAGGGCCTTGAGCATCTGTTGGTCCTCCTTAGGAATTAGTTTTTTTTTTATTTTTTTTACAAATTGTTTCTTAATAAATCTGTTTAAAATCAAGCTCTGTCTCATGCGTTTGGAGTAAATCCAAGATTCTTTACACTGACATAAGTAGACTCTTAAAGCAAGGTTTGCCCCAGAAACTCACTACAGATTGTGTGTTGTATTTCGAATGCAAACAGGCACAAGAAACACCTCCCAGTACCAATGTCATTTTCCTTTTTTGTGGTGGTCAACATGATAGTTTACACCATTTTTCAGGTTCCTATTTGGTGGCCAAACTGCTCAGGACAATCTTACGAAGGCAACTGATTGTACACGATTCTTGTTGTGTTGGTTAGTACCCCGAAAACACATTACATTTTAGCTCCACTTGCTTCATTACTGGGTTACCCCTTAGGTAAAATTAACGTTTGGGAGTTTGTTTACACTTGCTTCTAACGTGCCCAAAAAGGAAACAAATTACACTCTCCAAATATTTATTCACAACAGAAATCAAAATCCAAAGTGGTCACTCACAAACAAAACACACAGTGATAATCAGAAAAACTCCACATACCAAAAAAACTAAACAAACACACAACAAATCAAGAACTGGTTGACGAAGGTCCATGCCCACATGATTTCACAAATATGGCGTTGCAATATTGGTGTCAGAATATATTCCCGAAGTTTCCACAGAAAGGTTTTGGAAGGGTAGCAGGAAGTAGTCATCGTGGGAGTGCCAAAGATTATGCAAACAAACAGAAGATGGTGCAAGAATTAATATATAAAAAGATGAACGTTAAAAAAACGGAACACATTGGGTATACACACTGTTGTTTGATCAATAATTACCTAAAATATCGGGCCACCACATCATCGCGTATGGCCCCCCCACATACTGACCTCCGACCAACCTCGGGGGGGCCATCCTCAGGTAAGGCATCCTCTGGCTGCATTGGAACACCACTCCTTATGGCGATGTTGTGAAATGTCCCACACAGGACCACAATTTTCAAAACCATATCCGGCAAATGCATGAGCTCGCCACCAGAGCGGTGGAGGCATCTGAATCGGCCTTTTAAAAGGCCGATACAGCGCTCCACCACTTGCCTGGTGGCTGTAAGTGCGGTATTAAACTCACTTTGTGGACCTGGTTTGGGAGCCAAGTAAGGAGTGAGCAGCCAGGGCATGCAAGGGTATCCACTGTCTCCTGTGAAAAAGAATAGACAACATCGGGATCACTGTGTATCAAGCTTAACATTGTTATGTACTAAAGGTCTCCACTTACCCAGAAGCCACGCATCACCAGCTTGTAGGTTGTTTAATTTGTGCCATATCCCTGATTGCCGGATGACGAAGGAGTCATGTGCACTTCCTGGTAATTTTGCATTCAGGGACAGGATCTGGAGGGAGGCATCACATACCACCATTACATTCAGGGAGTGATAGTGTTTCCTGTTTCGAAATATGGCCTCCAGCCGTGCTGGAGGCTGAAGTGGTATGTGAGTACCATCCACAACCCCTATGATGTGTGGGAAGCCAGCTATTTGGTAAAAATTGGCCTTGGCCACACTAAGGGCACCCATATCCAAAGGCATTTGAATAAAATGATGGAGGTGCTTGAAAAGTGCCTCCATCACTGCCCTCAGGATCCGGGAAAAGGAGGATTGTGAGATGCCCGCCACTATTCCCATTGTTGTTTGAAACGATCCTGAGGCACAGAAATGTAACACCGCCATAAATTGTATAAGTGGTGGTATTGCTGTAGGACTGTCAATTTGCCGCTCAAGATCACTCTCTATTAATGAGAGAGTGTCTATGATGATTTTGGGAGGAAGACGGTAGCATCTTAAAACCTCATCATCGGGCATTCCAAAAAGGGTGACACGTGTTCGAAATATCTGGGGCCTTGCACGCCTACGATGCCTACGCCTGGGACGAGATTGAGGTTGGTCGGCTTCCGGGAGCATGGCCAGAACAATCCACCCTAGATCAACCTGAAATGGCAAGATTGGAATGTAAGGCTTTGGACCCACCCCAAAAGAAAATTTAAAACAACTTAGTTTGATGATACCATCCATTGCTGCTTACATGCCGGGGTATTGTCATGATACGTCCAAACTGAAATTAATCACAAAAATTATTTTACAAATTTCACTCTGTGCATTTTTGTTTCTAAATTTTGTGCTAGACCAAACTTAAAATATGCGAAACACACATTTGGCAAAAGTGCAAAATGACATTGCACACAGTACATCAAAATGGGTTGAAATGTTTGCACAAAAAGCGAAAGGGCAACCTCAAAAATATAAAAATGATTAATAAGCATTTTAAAAAGCGCTAATTAGTTCGCAAATACAAGTCACCACAGTAAGTAGTAAAAATGCGCTAATTAGTTCGCAAATACAAGATAAAAAATGGACTTACCAAGAGCAAATATATAAGAGTCCAAATCAAAAGGTCTTTGGGTCCGAAATTAATCAAAAGCTAAAATAGATGAAATTAGGGATCCAAAATTTAAAAAAATGAAGAAACACAATGAAACAACAATTGATCAAAAGTTAGACTTCACAAAACTTACCAAATCAAGAAACGAGGTCCAAAAAATAAAAAGCAAAAAAGAGAACGGAAAATAAAAACGCAAATCTACCTAACAAAATAATCTCCAACCGCCAACTCCTTTATACGCAAACAATACACTCCAGCCAAGGTAACCTCCAACAATCCAAAAACGCCACCTCGACTCGAGACACACCAAGCCATAAATAGTGTTTCGTTTCCCACACAAATTAAGGAGGGATCATAGGAACGCACAATCAATGATGCGGCCGCAAAATAAGGACGCATGTATAAATACGAAAACACATTAAAATTCTGGTGTATTTCTTGTTTGGACCTCAGACATGGCGACAGACCAGGGAAACAATGCCCAAGAGTCAGGCGGTAAGTCTTTCATGCATTTTGTATCAATGATTAATTTGAAACATAAGATTGGGCAAGTTGTGATTTTGTGAAATCTGAATATTTACACAAATAGGTGAGGAGGATGACATGGAAGAGGCTGCTGGGCCCAGTATTCCGGCCAAAGCTGCCAAAAACAAAAAGGCAGCCACATTTCACAAGAAAGGAGATGGAGGTTTTGATACAGAAGTGTGTGGACATCCTGCCACAGGCAGACAGGAATATGAGTCTAAGCCAGAAGGGGAGAATGTGGGAAGAGGTAGCCGTTGTTGTCAATAGGGTGGGTGATTATGTCCGTCTAGCCCGGGATGTCAAACGGCGGTAAGTAAACACTTGCCCCCCCTAAAAACAAACACCATTTTAAACAAAAGGATAATGGCTTCCATTTTTTCCCACAGATGGGGCGACTTCAAATATCGCCTAAAGCAAAAACTCGCGGACAGGGCTAGGCATGCAAGGGGGACAGGTGGGGGTCCCACCCCTGTGTCATTGGAGTTGACGGATTTAGAAGCGCTGGCACAGGGGTGTGTGCAGCCTGTGGAGGTGTTTGGCGTGTCCAACATGGATACGGATATGCCAGACTTTGCGGCTCCTCATGTTGTCCCAGGTAAATCTTTTGATGTCATCAACTCTGAAATGTTATTGTGCCAATATGTAGATTCTAATGTGAGGCTTTTCTCTTTTTTCCTAACAGAGACACAGGCGGATGAGTCTGCTCCAGAGGGGAGCCTTGGCCGCCGAATTTCTGCTGGCTCGGCAGGGGAGGAACCAGTACATCCGGCTGAGGACCCTGCAGAAGCCAGTCCAGGGCAATCCCCCTCGCAGGCAGTGTCCCTCCTCACAGAACTCAATTTCAAATCGGATTTCCATACGGAGATTCTGCAGAGGATGGACACCAGTCTGGTACGGGTGGCTGAGGCCCTGGAGCAAAATGCTGCGGCCAACGTGACCATTGGTCAGGCCCTGGCGGAAAATACCAGGGCCAACATCCGCATCGCCAATGCCCTGGAGCAGTTCGTTCGCCAGCACATTGTGGAGCCGACCTCCCTTCCTGCCGGAACATCAGGATCCTCCACCTCTGGCACAACGTCAGCCAATCCTCCAAATGTGCCTAGCCCTGTGCCTAGTCCAGAGGCCACAACATCTGCCTCTGGACAGGCCAGCCCGATGACATCCCGGACCCGGTCTGGCTCCCTCCCCCCCCATCCAAACGGGTGAAAAAACGGTGACAGCAATGGTGACTTTTCCCATAATCCTTCTGTGCTTGGCTCATATTCCTTTCTGGTCAAAACTTCCCTCTCCTTTCTTGTAAAATGTTTTTAAATTTTGGATGTATGTTTATGTCAACAGTTATGTTGGGCCAATTTGTTTGATTTTGGGACATATCTTTGGCAAAAAAAGATGTCCCCAATATTTAAATTTTTTATTTTTTTGTTTGAGCAATAAATTGAAACAAAAAATCTGACATTGGATTGTGAAATTATTGTACAAATGGGTTACATTTAATCCTGGACCAAAAGGCAAAAACTGGCAAAAAATAAGAAAAAAAAAAAAAAAAGAAATGGGCTCTTTAAGGAACGTTTAAAAAATCATATAACGAGGCAAATTCAAGAGGCAAAAATAAAATGGTGCGAAAATTAAAACATGATGACATTATTGTTACAATAGGCCCTAACCACCAAATTGAGGGCAAAATAAACCCCCACAAATGTACGCAAATTGATTGTGTCATCCTGACATTAGCAGCTCTGAGTTCCACCTGCGTACGGTTTTGTGCTATCCCAAAAAACTGATTTCAAAACACATACCAAGCCGGTTTTCAATCCAACACTAATTGCTTTTCAGCCCTCCCGCGATTAATCGCAACAACATCGTGGAGTCCCGGGACGGAGGAGAAGGCCATCGCCAATGTGGTCGAGTAATCCAGACCCTAAGCTGTGCGAGCATTTTGAAGGGAAAGAGGATCATCCAGTGACGTATGAGTCGGTCCGAACACATTTTACGCTCACATTTGCTAATGTATGTACGCCCCAAAAACGCCTCGCCACGCCTGCGTTTTTCCATCTCCACCCCCGTCAACACCCAAAAACGCCCTGTTCTGTCAATCACATTTGACATGTCACTTCCTGTACGCTATTTGACGAACGAGACCAAAAAAAATCGCAATCTGCCGTACGCACATGCGCAGTGTTACACCGACGCATGCGCGGTTATTCAACATCGGAACGCAACGAGCGTACTGCTGTTTGCGAGTGGCTCTGAATGAGGGCCTATATTAGAATAAAAGTATTGTTCTTACTCACACATTTACTGAAGAGATATGTTATTACACAATAACTGGAGTGTTAATTTCTTCACACAAGTAACAGTATACCCATGTAACTGACAAATTATAAACTGAATATTAAAAAATGTACGTGTTAATTGTGGTGTTTATTTCTTCACACACAGCATTTGAGTAGCATAAGGCATGTACAATAACTAAATATTTGTTATCTAGAATAAGTCTCTAAACCCTAAAACTTTATTTAGGGTTTAGAGATTTATTAAAGCTTGGAAAGAGATAAAGTGGAGAGAGATTAAGGAGTCTATTCACATAAACAGGGTACAAAGTAGGACGAGGGATCGGTCGCCATCCTATCTGGCGATTGGTAAGTACATACACATTTGGCAATTGTCGGCCCATGTGCTGACCCTCCGTACACACAGCATGATGTGCCAATATAGCAGCAGACATGATATGTCCATGTCAATTCAACAGCCAACAAATCGGCCAGTGTGCACCTAGCATAAGCCTTAGAGAGAGATAAAGTGTAGAGAGATAAAGTACCAACCAATCAGCTCCTGTCATTTTTTAAACACAGACTGTAAAGTGACATGAGCTGATTGGTTGGTACTTTATCTCCATCCAGTTTATCTTTCTCTAAGGCTTAGTGAATAGACCCCAAAGTACTAACCAGTCAGTTTCTAACTGTCAGCTTGAAAAAGAATACAGCGGTAGCCGAAACGTGTTGATGCTCTCTTCACTGGGGTTTCTCACTCTTCCAGCCACCTGCTATGAACTATACACTGAGGACATTACCTGGAGCTGAACTGATATATCGTATACGCACAGGACCTGCATAGGAATAAAAATAAGGTGAAATAATTTGCAAAGTCACTGTATTGTTTATAAAGACAGCAGTCTCATGGACTCAGTATGATGGACTGCAGAACTATTTTTATATAGGGCGGCTGGTTCAAGTATACAATATTATGTGAAAATACTAAAAATAAAAAGAGAACCTCTAAGCGAACTATATATTTTTTTATATTTAATCTTCAACAAATGTATGCTATTTGTATCTAACAAAACCAAAGCTTGCCAATTAAGTACTGTACAATTGACAACTACTATGTCCCCTTAGCTTGTTTTGAGAATATGTTTTTCTGCTATACAATTTGCAACAATATAAGTTAAAGTCCCCATACATCTGCGACGGATCACCGCGATGTTGCGATGGGATCAGATCCACCATCGATGTTCCATGATCCATCACAGGATCGGTGAAATTCTACATGTTAAATTTCACCGATCTGCTAATCACGATCCTTTGTAATTTTGTGTATGTATTGTTCCTGTTTGTACGTATGCACTTTGGGCCTGATTCAGAGCCGCTCGCAAGCGGCAGTACGCTCGTTCCGAGCGATGTTTGCCCAACTGCGCATGCGAACGGATCGTAATACGCATGCGCGAACCAGTCAGTGCGGACGAAAATCGTTTGTTCGCTAAATAGCGAATGCCTGCTATTTTGAGTGACAGAAAGAGGCGTATGTGGGTGGTAAAAGGGGAAGGTGCTTGAAAACGGGGAGTGGAGATCCGAACGCAGGCATGCTTAAAGGTCAAAACGGGCGTTTTATGGGTGTGCATAATTAAAACATCAGCGTCATTGACCACGTCACTGGGTTATTTTATAGCCAGAACTGCTCGCAAGATTGTGGTAGCAAAAACCAACCACAAGAATAGCGAGCAGTTCATACGTTCATATGTACTTAATATATCCCACCTGCTGGTCCCTCTGCACCCTCGGATTCCTCTCCAGTGTGCCCCGATCACTGATGGCCACCAGTGCTGGATTTAGACATCATGGGGCCCCAGGCAAGGTACAGGTTTGAGGCCCACCCTCCTAAAAAACAATTCATGTACTTTGTTAGGCTCTGCGGAAACCTTGTGGCGCCATATAAATGAAGGATAATATATATATATTTCACAACATAGGTGGCGGTAGAGGGTGATGGGGAGAGGGGATAGGGTTACAGGCAGAGGGTGATGGGGAAAGGGTGATATTGAGAAGCAGTGGGTGACAGGGAGAGGGTGAAAGGGTGAGGGTGACAAGGCAAAGCAGAGGATGACGGAGAGTGAATGAAAGGGGCAGCATGTCAAAGAGGCAGAGGGTGAAGGGCAATGGGTGACGAGGAGAGAGTGACAAGGAGAAGCAGAGGGTAACAGGGAGAGGGGGACAGGTAGAGGCAGAGGGTGACAAGCAGGGGGTGACGGAGACAAAGAGGGTGATGGAGATTGGGTGAAAGAGAGAGGCAGAGGATGACGGGCAGTGGGAGATGGGGATAGAGAGAGTGTGACGGGAAGAGGGTTACAAGGAGAAGCAGTCAGTGACAGGCAAAGGGTATGTTAGGTTTGAAAGGGATTCACTGAGACACAAAGGGAAAGTATCAGTGGGGGGGAAAGGTAGTAAAAACGAGAGAGAGAGTGGTGTTACCATCTGGGGTTAAACCTTTAATGGCTGTGTAAGGAGAGAGAGAGAGAAAATTAGAAAAAAAAAAGAATTTAACTGAACTGACCACCTTTCACACAGTTCTCTGCAACACAGCCGCTGGAGGCCAGAGAGTGACGGAGGAGATAAGGACCTGCCTGCTGCCTGACTTATCATCTAGCTGCTTGCTGTAGCGCTCCTCTCCTCTACGCCGGGGCCAGTCACTACATTGTGACATCAGACCCCTCATGACAGCAGTCTCAGAGGGTGAGGTAAGGGAAGGAGACGATAGGGGTGGAGAGGAGGCGGCCAGACACCTCTTCCTTCTTTGTTATGGCCGACGCAGTGCTATTAGCACTGCTATCAATGCTGCTGTGTTGGCCCTTTCATTGCCACGGGAATGGCGGGCAGTGGTGCAATGCACCGGCACCGCCGATATGTCCGCCACTGAGTCTGCCAAATGATTAGGGCTGGATTTCAGGGGAGCCATCCGTGGGACCTGCTGGGCCCTAGGTGGGCGCCTAGGTTGCCTGGCGGTAAATCCGGCCATGCTGGCCACAGTGATTAGGCAAAAAACAGAACCCCCTCCCGATGCGGCTGGAAGCAGCCGTGTTGTCAATAGAAGCTTCAGCTATTGTTAGCTTCTGCTGTGTCCCGATCACTGGGCAGCATTAATCGGGCAGCCTGGTTGTACCCCCTCCCAGCGCGGCTGCCCTGTGTCCCCGGCATGGGCAGCCGGCTGCACACTCACCCCCTTCTCCCCCTGCGCCAACCACTCCTCCCCTGGCGCGGCTGCTCCATTCCTCCACCAAGCACTCATCCACTCCTCCCCTGGCATTGTTACTTCTGTTTCCAGCCTGGGCATCCAGCGGCGCGCTATGCTATGGGCAACATCTCCACTTCTAAAAACTCACACCTTAGTAAATTTACCCCCAACTATTCAATTGAGTGACATAAGGTTTTATATATAAATAGTGAAAAGAGGTGCACAAGGTGCAGAGCACAAAGGTCACTAAGAAACAAATAAGATACTCCCAATTTTAACTGTACAGTAGTATAGAAAGCAAATAGTGACTAGAAAAGAAAAAAAATGAACGAGGAAGCCATAGACTGGAGATGAAACGTGTTAGTTTATTTATTTATTATTTGTTAATCTAAATTATATATATATTTAATAATGTATCATTTTCATACTTTCATTATCAACATTTTTTTTCAATCCTACAATTATTTCATGTTTCTATTTTCTATGTTTATTTATTTATTACAGACAAAAAACTTTGATCAGCTTGGCGCTAATAAAAATGCAACCGGTCTGTGAAGCTTTATCAAAGAGTATATTTTTGGATAAAGCTTCACAGACCGGAAGCAAAAGACGTTAGGGGATTGCTACAAACTGCAAATTTTTATTCTAAACTTGCCGGACATTTGTCACAAACCGTGCTAGGGACCTCTGGCTGAGACCCCTGCATCTCCCCATGAGCTTATGTTATCGTGCCTTGCTGAGTCGCCGGTTGCTCCTGTTAGTGGAATCCAGAGTCGGGCCTATGCCTGAAGGTGGTTTCCTGCATCCCCACTGTTGCCTAGGTATCCCAGCCACACTGCCATGCACTTCCTGCACTTCAGTGTGTCAGACCTCCGGATCATGGGTGCGGCCATCTTGGATCAAGTCAGGTGGTCCAGATCAATCCAGTCAGCAGCACTCTCCAGTTGCTCCAGCCAATCATCATCCGACCAGGGGTATAAAAGCCCTTCCCTGACTCTCTCATTGCCAGTACAATAGTGCACCTTGCCACAGCAAGACCTATGATCCTGTGCTCTGCTGTTCCTGCTCCAGTTTGTTTGTTCCTAGTTCCTGTGTACTCCAGTCGGGAGTACTCCTGCTCCCAATCCAGCACACTCCATCCCTGAGTCCTATTCTGTGCTTCACCCAATCCAGCACACTCCATCCCGGAGTCCTATTCAAATTGCTTCACCCAATCCAGCACACTCCATCCCGGAGTCCTATTCTGCTTCACCCAATCCACCACACTCCTTCCTGGAGTCCTATTCTAAGTGCTTCACCCAATCCACCACACTCCATCCTGGAGTCCTATTCAAAGTGCTTCACCCAATCCAGTATACTCCATCAAGGAGTCTGACTCAAGTGCATTTCCCAGTCCTGCATACTCCATCTAGGAGTCATATTCAATTACCCTCCAGTATTCAATGTATCTTCAAGTTCTACAGCATTCAACCTTACAGTTCTTCTCAGCAGTACCCACTGAACCTCATAGACTTTTTACCTTTTGTTTTACAGTGTCTACAGTTGTGCATCCCTGCACTAAGGACTATATTTACCATCTCTCATTAGTTCTCATTTAACTGTATGCAACAAAATTATATTAAACCATCTAAATTCCAATGCTCTCCTGGTCCTGGTGTCTCTGTACCACAACCCAGTTCAGGTCCACCCCTTCCAATACCTCGAGCCATGACAGTTTGTACTGGCCACATGGATCCGTCTGGCACCCAGAGCCCTGGGCCTGGATCTGTCCAGGATCAACTGAATCGCCTGGGTAGACTAGAGTCGGCTCAAGTGCAGTTGATGCAATATGTTCAGGATATATCTACTCGTCTGGATAATGTTCAAGCTCTCCTCTCAGGAATATCTAGAGCGGATCTCTAGTCCAGTAATCCTACTTCTGTAACCACTCCCGCAGTGGCCTCTGCTCCAGTGCCTCGTCTTCAGATACCTCTTCCCAATAAATTTGATGGGAATACAAAGCTCTGTTGTGGATTTTTAAATCAATGTGAGATTCATTTAGAGTTACAGGCAGCAAGCTTCTCTACTTCCAGAACTCGAGTAGCATACATCATATCACTACTGACTGGTCAAGCCTTGGATTGGGTCTCTCCTCTCTGGGAGAAAGCTGACACAATTCTTTCCAACTATACTGAGCTCATAAACACCTTCCAAAGAATCTTGACGAACCAGGTAGAACGACCTCAGCCTCAAATGATGTGTTACGTCTCCGTCAAGGAAGCAGGACTGTCAGCCAATATGTGATTCAGTTTTGCACCATAGCCTCAGAGCTGACCTGGAATGAGGATGCCTTACTTGCAGCCTTTTGGAATGGGTTGTCAGAGAGAATTAGGGATGACTTAGCTTCCCGTGAGCTGCCTTCATCATTGGACGCCTTGATTTAAAGTCGACCTGCATCACAGAGAGCGAGCCATGGAAAGAAGTCAGTTCGACTGCACTATTCTGTTCCTCGAGTTGCTTCGCCCTCTACTCCTCCTGATGAGCCTATGCAAGTGAATTGTTCTCAACTCTCTGCTGAAGAACATCAAAGGAGACATCTAGAAAATCTTTGCCTGTACTGTGCTTCTTCGCACCACTACCTCAAGTCTTGTTCTTCCCATCCAGGAAACACCCCCTCCTAACCTATGACAGAGGGGTTAGGTTAGGAGGATCTATGGAATCACACAAGGAAACTGAACCTACTCTCATTGCCTTGTTGGAAGTGAACCAAGTCTACTTAAGTGTTCTCGCTTTGCTTGATTCAGGAGCTGCTGGGAATTTCCTCACTTCGGACTTCGTGCACAAACATCGCATATCTACCGAGTGGCTATCACAACCAGTATCTTTAACTGCTATAGATGGTAGTCAAATCATTGGTGGGAGAATTACATATCGCACCCAACATTTGAAGCTCAAAGTTGGGGCGCTTCACGTGGAAACCATGTCCTTCCTTGTCATTCCTAAAGCCTCTCATGAAATGACCCTGGGCCTCCCATGGCTTCAAAGACATAATCCTCGAATCGATTGGACATCCTTGCAAATTGTCTCCTGGAGTCCATTTTGTTTCCAGAACTGTCTTCCTCAAATTGTTGCTATACGAAACTCCTGTGTGAAATCTCTAGAAGGTCTTCCAGAGACCTATCAGGACTTCTGTGACGTCTTCAGTAAACAAGGAGCTGACACTCTCCCTCCTCATCGTGAATGGGACTGCACTATTGACTTGGTGCCAGGGAAAACTCCGCCACGTGGACGAGTTTATCCTCTCTCGTTGCCAGAGACCCAATCCATGTCCGAGTATATTGCAGAGAACTTAGAGAAAGGGTTTATTCGCCCCTCCAGCTCACCGGCTGGAGCGGGTTTCTTCTTCGTTAAGAAGAAAGATGGTGGCCTTCGTCCCTGCATCGATTATCGTGGACTCAACGACATTACCATCAAAAATCATTATCCACTTCCACTCATCACCGAACTGTTCGATAGAGTGAAGGGTGCTTCTATGTTTACCAAACTTGATTTAAGCGGTGCGTATAATCTGATCCATATACTAGAAGGAGATGAATGGAAGACTGCATTCAACACCAGGGACTTGCACTATCAATATCTAGTGATGCCCTTCGTCCTCAGCAATGCCCCAGCAGTCTCCAACATTTCGTTAATGAGATCTTCCGGGACCTTTTATACAAGTCAGTCGTAGTCTACTTGGATGATATTTTAATCTTCTCCCAAGACCTTCAGACGCATCATTCCCAAGTCAAGGAAGTTTTGCTTCGCTTAAGAGAAAACTTGCATTTCTGAAAAATAGAGAAATGCACCTTCGAGACCTCAACCATTCCCTTCCTAGGATATATTATCTCTGGAACCGGTCTACAAATGGATCCACAGAAGTTGCAAGCCATTCTTGACTGGTCTTTGCCTACTACCTTGAAATCCATTCAGCGGTTTTTAGGATTTGCCAACTACTACCACAAGTTCATCAAGGGTTTCTCTTTGATGGTGGCTCCTATTACAGTTCTCACTCGAAATGGTGCTAACCCTGGGGCATGGTCTCCTGAGGCTATCTCAGCTTTCCACCAGCTGAAACAAGCTTTCATCTCAGCGCCGGTTTTGAAACAGCCTGACGTGACCCGTCCCTTCATCCTTGAAGTAGATGCCTCTATGGAAGGGGTGGGAGCTGTTCTCTCTCAATGATCTGATGATGGCAAGTTACATCCCTGTTGCTTTTTCTCTTGAAGATTTCTACCTGGAGAGAGGTATTACCCCTTTGGAGACCAAGAACTCCTAGTGATTAAACTGGCGCTAGCGGAATGGCGTTATTTACTAGAAGGAGCCTCGTACCCCATTTCAGTCTTCACAGACCATAAGAACCTGCTTTACCTACAGACAGCCCTGTGTCTAAACTCCTGACAGGCCAGATGGGCGCTGTTTTTCTCCTATTTTGATTTTAAACTCTCCTACCGTCCAGGTCCTCAGAATACTAAGGCCGATGCCTTATCTTGCTCCCTGGATTCTGAACACAAGAACATGTCGGAACCTCCTCCTCCAATTCTGGATCCCACATCCTTTGCCTCTACCAGGCTTATGTCTGATCCTCCACAGGGAAAGACCTTCGTGGCTCCGGATCTTCATAAGAAGCTAATTCATTGTACTCACGCTTCCCGATTTTCTGGACATACGGGGGTAGAGAAGACTGTCAAGTTCATTCAATGCTCTTATTGGTGGCCTATGCTAAAAACCGATGTCAAAGATTTTGTTGCTTCCTGCATCAAGTGTGCTCAACACAAAATTTCTAGAAGAACATCATCCGGTCTTTTGCATCCGTTGACTGTCCCTCGACAGCCCTGGTCCCATTTATCCATAGACTTTATTATGGACTTGCCTCCATCACAGGGCCACAATACCATATGGGTAGTTGTCAACAGGTTCTCTAAAATGTCTCATTTTGTGCCTTTAACAGGTCTGCCTTCAGCGTCCCAGCTTGCACAGCTCTTCATTAAGGAGATTTTCCTTTGCATGGCCTACCTCAAGATATTATCTCCGACAGAGGAGTCCAGTTTGTGGCCAAGTTTTGGAGATCCCTGTGTTCAGCACTGCAAGTGAAACTTAAATACTCCATGGCCTATCACCCTCAGACCAAAGGGCAGACAGAGAGGGTGAACCAAGACCTTCAACAGTTCCTGTGTCTCTTCATTTCATCTTCACAAGACGACTGGTTGGAACTACTTCCTTGGGCCGAGTTTGCTCATAATGATTGCTATCACTCCTCCACTGAGAACACACCCTTTTATACTGTGTATGCTCAACATCCTCGCCTCCCTGAGTTTCCACTGGTACCGACTATTGATTTACCAGCTGTTAATTCGAGATCCAAAAGATTCTGGATTTCCGCTGTCACTATGGACGACTCCAATACCTCATTGACTGGAAGGGCTATGGCCCAGAAGAAAAAACTTGGATTTTCGCTACTGACATCCATGCCCCTGCTCTTCTTAAAGCCTTCCACGTCAAGTTTCCTCACAAGCCTAGGAAGTGTCCAGAGTCCACTTTTAAAAGAGGGGGGGTACTGTCACAAACCGTGCTAGAGACATCCGGCTGAGACCCCTGCATCTCCCCATGCACTTATGTCATCGCACCTTGCTGAGTCGCCGGTCGCTCCTGTCAGTGGAATCCAGAGTGGGGACTATGCCTGAAGGTGGTTTCCTGCATCCCTGCTGTTGCCTAGGTGTCCCAGCCACACTTCCATGCACTTCAGTGTGTCAGACCTCCGGATCATGGGCACGGCCATCTTGGATCAAGTCAGGTGGTCCAGATCCATCCAGTCAGCAGCACTCTCCAGTTGCTCCAGCCAATCATCATCTGACCAGGGGTATAAAAGCCCTTCCCTAGCTCTGTCTCATTGCCAGTACAATAGTGCTTCACCCAATCCAGCACAGTCCATCCCAGAGTCCTATTCAGAGTGCTTCACCCAATCCAGTATACTCCATCCCGGAGTCTGACTCAAGTTCATTTCCCAGTCCTGCATACTTCATCCAGGAGTCATATTCAATTACCCTCCAGTATTCAACGTATCTTCAAGTTCTACAGCATTCAACCTTACAGTTCTTCTCCGCAGTACCCCCTGAACCTCATAGACTTTTCACCTTTTGTTTTACAGTGTCTACAGTTGTGCATCCCTGCACTAAGGACTATATTTACCATCTCTCATTAGTTCTCATTTAACTGTATGCAACAGAATTATATTAAACCATATAAATTCCAACTCTCTCCTGGTCCTGGTGTCTCTGTACCACAACCCAGTTAGGGTCCACTCCTTCCAATACCTCGAGCCGTGACAATATTACCTTAAGCATTGACTTTCTGGGGTAAATTTACCAAGATTCGAGATGGTCCCGATTTTCAGAATGAGATATCTCTCCCGAGTAACTCGTTTAGCAGGAGATTACTCACCCAAGATTGCAGTGTTTTCTCTCTGCAAATGTCTCCCGAGCTAGCAGCCAGCACATATCAGTGAGATATGTGCTTGCTGTTTGTTTGTTTTCCCTTGTAAAAATTTGAAAAATGTCTAAAAAAAAAAGACACGAGTTCCCCCCCAAAAAACACTAACCAGCCCTGGGCTTGCCAGCCTGTCCAGGTTCTTAACATTACAGGGAAAAATATGTGTAGGGATCCCCTGTAATGTAAGAACCAGGACAAGGCAGCAGGGACAAAGCTGGTTTTAAATATATGGATAAAAAAAATGACGTGAGTTCCACCGTATATTTAAAACCAGCCCTGGACCATGTCTAAGGGGGGACTGATGCCACAGCTAGGGGTGCCGTTTCACCGGGCCCCCCAGCCGCAGCATCAGCCCTGACCATTATTCATCCCAGGCCAGGGATCCCTGGGGAGATGATGACCCCCCCAATAAAGGGGTCACCCTCTCCAGGGCACCCCTGGCCTAGGCTGATAGCCCGGGGCTATCCCCGCCATCCGTGGGTGGTGGGTTGATAGTGTTTGGTGTAGTGTAAAAAATAGATTTATCATCATTGTCTTTACAGTGGAACTACAGGTCCCAGCAAGCCTCCCCAGCATGCTGGTACTTGGAAAACCACAAGTACCAGCATGCGGAGCATTAAGGCCCCACTGATACCTGTACTTCACCTGTAAAGAAATGGTTAAAAAAACACAACACACCTGGAAAATAAAGTTTTATTACATACATACACATACATACTCACCTGTTTCCAGATGTTTACGTAAAGTACCCCTTCGATTTACTTGTAAAAAAAGATCCAATACTCACCTTTATGTCCTACGATGTTCTCCGCAGAAATCCAAGAGGGGCCCCGGATACAATGTAACAGCATGTTACTGCATGCTGTTACATTGCGTTACTGTCTGCTCGTGGGAACGAGCAGACTTCAGACCCGGGCCGCAGGCCAATCAGCGGTGGCTAACATTAGCGGCCGCTCATTGGCTGAGACCCACGTGGGCTTAGCCAATGAGTGGCTCCTCCACGTGGGTCCCAGCCAATGAGTGGCTGCTAATGTTAGCCACCGCTGATTGGCCTGCTGCATTTGCGATCCCGCATTGCGACGGAGGTCACAGTGCTGGGATCACCATCACAACCATCGGTGGCCGATGGTCATGATGGTGGATGGTGCTTGGTGGCCGTACAGCTGATTATGCCTCAGCTTACCCAGCCTGGCCGGCTTGCGAGCCCAGGATATTGCATTGATCAACGCAGGTCCTGGGCTTTCCACTCCCGGAAAACGGGGCGGATACGCCCCCGTTTCCGGGTACATCACCCAACCTCGCACCACCCCTTAAATGCCTCTGCCTGCCAATCAGTTAGAGGCATCCAAGGGCTTGCGTGCATGTTAGCAGGACCCATTCTCCACACTCGCAGAATGGGTCCTTCATATAAGTAGATTCCCGAATTGAGAATCTGTGTTTAACAGTGCACTTGCAGCACATGGGAACAAGAATGCACCCATTCAGTGCAGGGAGAGAGCTGGGGGCAGCCCAGCTACTGACGTTGTGCTGGGCTCACTCCCTCAGCCTGATGTTAAATGGGAGCCATGCCATATGGGTACGCCCTCAAATAGCGTAATTTAGGGGGGGTGACCTATGGTAATTAGGCCACACCCCCTTTTCAGCTGCGCCCAGGGTGTCTGGGTCCCTCGCCACACAGGGCATGACTCATACTGCAG